>JANIHZ010000007.1:41069082-41081714 GCA_027478365.1 Erythroxylum rufum
CTCCAGAGCTATGCTCTGTTCTTCATGATTTTGGTTGTGGAGCTGCGGCTGATCACTCGGACGTGGAGATTGAGTGCAGGAATCAAGATGCGGTGGCGGGTGAGCGACGGGCTATTGCAAACCCATCCGCTGCATCGCAAGAGCTGTGACGGCGGCGATATCAGGATTAGTTGCTGCCGCCTGACTGACTTGTGTGTTTCTGGATGTGGTGCCCTGATGCTGGACCCCACGGTGGGCGCCATCTGGTTCAGCCAGATTCTGTTGAGGCTTGACGTTGCTGTTCGGATCCATAAGGTCTGTGAGTAAGGCCTCTGAAATACCTGCAAAACAGTGTAAGGCACACCGGGGGTTATCGCCGGGAGGCCCCTTCGATGCTTAAGTCAGTCGTTTGGTAAGGGTTTTGGTTGCCAAGAATAGAGAAAACTAAAGTTGCAGTGTCGTACCTATATCATGGTAGAATAGTACCTTATATATGTTGTAGATTGCCACTAGGTTTAGGTCTTTACGTAGATCATTGTGTTTGCATAGGAGTCTAACACCTGATGGGCCGGATGGGCCATGGTCATTTGGAGATGGGCCTGGGCCTAACACAGCCGACCCAACCAGAAAGTAACTTGCAAAATTTTTTTTATCACACACAATTCACCCCCTGTTGTATGTGTTTGCTTTATCATTTGGTATTAGAGCGAGGTCTCACATTTTTGTGTTTAACAACACGTGATAGATCATTGGAAACAATCTGAGAAGTCTTAAAGGACAATCTGTCTTAAAGCCTCCTTAGTTCAATGGAAACAACTACTTTTACTAGAAAGAGAGAATCACAATATATCTCCAATTTATAGATATCGAAGTATGGCAAGCGATTAAAGTTGGAGCTATAATTCCCACTTTTGATAATATAGAAGTATGGACTGATGCTGACAGGAGAAATGCACAATTAAATGCTAAGGCAAAACATCACCTCCGAATATATACATTGCCTCTAGAAGAATACGAAAAGATATCATATTGTTTTACAGTAAAAGAAATGTGGGACAAACTTCAAGTTACCTTTGAAGGGACGAATGAGGTAAAGAAATATAGAATAAGTCTTTTGGATCAATACGAAACTATTGGCATGAAATAGGGAGAGACCATAGACGAATTCTTTGGACGCTTCAACAATATCATCACCGCCTTGAAGAATCTGGGAAAAATATATCCTAATGACGAGCTCATAAATAAGATTCTAAGGTCACTACTAAAGGAATGGAGACCTAAGGTGAGAGCTCTAGAAATGACAAATAATCTAGACACTATCTCACTCGACTGGCTACGAGAAAATATAATGATCTATGAAACCGTGCTTAGGCGAGATGAAGGATCCTCCTACAAAAAAGGAATGGTATTAAAAGCAACTGATG
The DNA here is from genome assembly GCA_027478365.1 of Erythroxylum rufum. NCBI lineage: Eukaryota > Viridiplantae > Streptophyta > Magnoliopsida > Malpighiales > Erythroxylaceae > Erythroxylum > Erythroxylum rufum. Next base: position 41,070,486 of record JANIHZ010000007.1, read on the forward strand.
AGTCAAACAGCGATGAAAGCGACACTGAGTTGTAGATAGATGGAAATGATGAATTCAACTTCATGGTCAGAAAATACACACACTTCTATAAAAAGAAGATAAAAAAGAAAAGAGAAGGAAACAAGAAGGTTGAGAATAGCAAGCCCATATCAAAAGGCAACAGTAGCAGTAACAATACACATACCACTGCAAGAAGCTAGAGACACTAAACCTAAATGTCGTCTCCTTCAAAAGGATAAAATAGAGAATAGCAAACCTAGAAAGCAAGCTATGCTTAGAGCTTAGTCTGACGAGGATCTCGAAAGCTTTGAAGAAGATGAACTGAGGAAGTTAGCAATGTCTGCTTCATGGCTGAATCAGGAGACCATAAGGTATACTATTCTAACTCTGATATTGATATTGATGAATTGAAAAATGCATATACTGAATTGTATTATCAGTACAAAAGGTTGATAGTGAAATATTTCAAAGAAGTTAGAAGTCTAAAAGCAATGATACATCTTTGAAGAGTAAGATTAAATCATTGGAATCAATGAATGAGAATCTGACGACCAAGAATATGTCTCTCAGAGTTAAGCATAAGTAAAAGGTCTCTGAAAAGGAAGTAATGGAAGAAAGAATAGCCAAGTTGGAAAATACATTGCTAACAAATGATTTTGAAAAGGTGAGACAGTTGGATGAAAAAGTCGTTACCTTAAAAACTGAGAAAGAGAAAAGTATTAGAAAGATCTTATCTCTAGAAAAGGATCTACCAAATTTCATTGATGGAAGGAATAATCTTGATGCATTGCTTGGTAGTGGTAAATGCATTTTTGATAAGGTCAAAATAGGATACAGTGAAAAAAATAATATCAAGCCATACAAGAATTTCTTTATCAAATCCAGCAGTAGCCATAGTCAAAATAGCAGGAACCTGATACATGGTAGAAATTATATCAATTCTCACTCATCTGTTCTGTGCTTCTACTGTGGTGGACATGGTCACATTAGTCATTCTTGTAACTTCTGTAAAATGGTGAAATTATCTCCAATGTATATTAAGAGACCTAAAGGTTAAGCTACTAACCTAAAAGTACCCAGAAAAATTTAGGTTCCTAAAATGAGATAATATTTTTTACAGATATGCTTCAAAACAGAGATAAGAAAATATCAATGGATAGTTGATAGCTGTTGTTCGAGACATATGATAGGTGAAATATTGCATTTCAATTATATTGAAAGGAAAGATGGGAGGTAATGTTGTCTTTGTAGACAAAAATAAAGCAAAGGTCACTGAAGTTAGTAAAATTGGTGATTCTGACTCTACTTCTATTGATAATGTTCTCTTTGTTGATGGTTTGAAACATAGCCTGTTGAGTGTGAGTTAGCTATGTGATAAAGATTAAAAGTCATTTTCTATGCATCTCATTGTGAAAATTTTGATATTCAAAATAATAATATTGTGTTTATTGATCCTAAAATCATAATATATATTGTGCTCAATTGGAAGATATGTCCTCACAAAATGTTAAGTGTTTTATCTCTCTAGAAAAGGATTCGTTTATCTGGCCCATGAGGTTTGGACATGCTAGCATAAGCATTGTATCAAAATTATCCAAAAATGAGTTAGTAAGAGGACTACCTACTATAAAGTTCGAAAACAATCAAGTTTGTGAGGCTTGTTTAAAAGGTAAAAAAGTTATAAGCATCTTTCCTCCTAAAAATGCTGTGCCTATTAGCCAACCACTTCAAATTGTGCACATAGATTTATTTGGTCCTATTAGGACTCAAATTTTTGGTGGTAAACATTACGGTTTTTTTTAGTAGATGATTATTCTAGATTTACATGGGTTTACTTTCTATCAAATAAAGATGATGCTTTTAAAGTTTTTAAGAAGCTTTGCAGAAAATTTAGATTGAAAAGGGATACTGTATTACTTCAATTGGAAGAGATCATGGAGGATAATTGGATAACATAAGTTTGAAGAATTCTATGACAACAATGGTATAACTCACAACTTCTTTTATCTAAGGACACCTCAGTAAAAGGAGTTGTAGAGAGAAAGAACAAAACTTTGGTTGATATGGCCAAGATCATGCTATGTAAAAGTGGACTACTTTATGGATACTGGGTAGAAGCTGTATCCACCGCATGTTATATACTCAATAGATGTCCCATAAGACCTATTCTAAAGAAGACCCCCCTATATGCTGTGGAAAGGAAGAAAACCAAATGTTGCTTACTTTCGAGTCTTTGGCTGTAAGTGTTTCATTCTAAATAATGGAAAAGAAGTTCAATGTGAGGTTAGACGAAGCTATTTTTCTAGGCTACAGTAATGCAAGTAAAGGATTTAGAGTTTATAATAAAAGAACAAAGAAAATAGAAGAATCAATACATATGGTTTTTGATGAAGCACTACCGTCAACAATATTAGCTTATTCAGATGATGAAGAACACCTTCTGGTTCCTAAAAATACATCGGAGACTCAAACTACAACACCTTCGCAATCACAAGATCATGAAGGTCCCTCTGAAGCTAGAACATAGCAGGCTCCTTCATCTCAGCAGGAGCCTATGCAACAAAAAACACCGAGAGAATGGAAAGGTTAAGATATGCATCAATACATTCTGGGAGACTCCTCTGAAAGTCTAAGAACAAAATCATTGTTTAAAAACAACTTTGTTGGTCTTGTCTCACAAATAGAACCAAAGACCGTTGAAGAGGCCCTTATTGACGAAAACTAGGTTTCAGCGATGAAAGACGAACTTAATCAATTTAACAAAAACAAAACTTGGAATCTAGTACCTCGTCCTCAAAATTAGTCAATCATTGGGACTCGATGGCTTTTTCGAAACAAACTTGACGAAAATGGTAAGATGGTAAGAAATAAAGCTAAACTTGTAGTTCAAGGTTACAATCAACATGAAGGTAATGATTTTGATTAAACTTATGCATCTGTTGCTAGATTAGAATTTATTAGAATCGTACTTGCCTTCGCATGCCATAGAAATTTCAAGTTGTTCCAAATGGATGTTAAAAGTGCATTCTTAAATGGTTACATTAACAAAGAAGTATTTGTTAAGCAACCTCTAGCTTTTGAAGATAGAAACCACTGAATTACGTGATAAAGTTAACTAAAGCTCTGTATGGCTTAAAGCAGGCTCCTCGAGCATGGTATGACAGGTTAAGTAACTTTTTGCTTAAGAACAACTTTGAAAGAGGAGAGGTCGAGAAAACCTTATTTATTAAGAAAAAGGAGAATGATCTACTTATAGTACAAATTTATGTTGATGACATAATATCGGTGCTACAAATCTATCCTTCTATGAAGAATTCTCAGTATTAATGTAGGGGGAGTTTGAAATGAGCGTGAAAGGAGAATTATCATTCTTTCTCGGATTACAAATCAAACAAATAGAAAAAGGAATCTTCATTAGTCAAGACAAATATACAAAGGAACTCATCAAGAAATATCACTTTGAGAATGTCAAACCGATGGGTATTCCCATGTATACTGGAACTAAACTTGATAAAAACGAAGAAGGCAAAGCTATGGATGAGACAAACTATAGAGAAATGATTAGATCACTACTATATCTTATAAGCTCAATACTAGACATTATGCTTGGTGTGTATCTTTGTGCATGCTTTCAATCAAATCCAAAAGAAAGTCACCTTCAAGCAGTCAAAAGAATCTTTCGATATCTCTACGGAACTATGGATTTTGAACTATGGTATCGAAAAAATGATTCATTTGACATAGTGGGCTATTGTGATGCAAATTATGCAGGTGATAAAGTCAATCGAAAAAGTTCAAGTGCTCACTGTCAATTTCTTAGAGGATGTTTAGTATCTTGGTCCTACAAGAAGCAAAAATGCACAACGCTTTCGACGACTGAAGGAAATAAATAGCAGCTGCTAGTTATTGCGCTCAAATCTTATGGATGAAGCATCAACTAGAGGATTTTTCTCTAAATTTTTCTCATATTCTTATATTATGTAATAATACTAGTGTTATATATCTTGTACATCACTCTAGGACTAAGCATATAGAAGTCAAACATCTTTTCTTAGAGATTATGTTTTAGAAGGAAGTATTGATCTTTTGCATGTTAATACTGAAAATCAAGTAGCTGACATTTTCACCAAGCTACTTTCTAAAGATAGATTTTGCATGTTAAGAAAACAGCTTGGTATCTGCAAACTCTCTGATATTATTTCTGCATGAATTCTCTCTGCCACTTGTCATTGCATTCTCAGGCCTCTTATATTCTGTTTCCTTAGAAACTCTCTCTCAATCTAATAAGCTCTACTAATTTTAGATGGCTCTTTTAACATAGCAGGGTACACATGTCCTAAAAGGAAATGATTCATGATGTTGTTTTAGCTTTTAAAAATGTGCGTGTTGTTCTGACAACTATCCATACGTGATTGACAGAAGAAGCGAAAACAATCACACTTTAACATGTATGATTGTTTATTCTCATAATCATAATCGTTATCTTTCTAAGAAGCGTTGTTCCTCTTGAAACGTAATTTTATGTCTTCTCTCTGTTCTTTCCTTCTTCATCCAATTTTTCTAGATTCTCTCAAATTTTTCCTTGCAACAATCTACAATGGTAAGAACACAATCAAAAGGATAGAAGAAATTTTTATTTTCAACTTTTAGCCATAACGAAACACCTAGTCATGAACAAACATTTGCTTCTAATTCCTCGTCTTTGTCTCCCATAGTAGGTTCTTTGGACACTACTATCAAACCTATCTCTATCTCCTAAACATTTCAAGCTTCAAAAATACCCAATTAGGAGACCTTAGAAGATAAGAAAAGGAAGATTGTTACTATATTGTCTTTAGATTATCCTAATTCCTCTTCAAAAGACAAAGAATAAATAATCGAAAAACAATATGTCTCCTACTTTCAGTAATGGGGAGTTACTGAAAGATGTGAGATTTCATTTACCGAATCTCTCCCTTCCCATTTCTACTCCAAAAACTTCCACAATTCCTAAACTTAGTTCCAAAGAAAAGAAAGTGCCTGAAGTGCACTGGGAAATAAATGACAATGGTTCAGGTGAAGAATCTTCTCGGTTGGAAAGCAGACCATATACTAGAGGAATTGTTACAAAACAAGCTCCACAAAAAGAAACTACTGAAATAGAAAAAGAAGAATCAACGAAAAGGAAAAGAGAAGAAATAAGAAAAGGGAAAGAGCCTAGGGCTGAAGCACCTATAGCTGAAGAAAATCTTGAGGACCTTATTACTGAAAATGAGATTCCCTATGAAAAAAATTTCTTTGAAGAAGTTCCAAAAGGAAAAGGATTGAAGAAAATGAAAAATGTTGTACAAAAGAAGGGAGAATTATCAACACCAATAAAGTTATTCCAATCAATGGAAGCAAAAGCAAGGTACAAGATGTGCTACAAAAAGAGAAAGGTGGTAGCATGACTCATCTTACCTCCTAACCTGTTTGATGATATAGGTATTCTTATCACACCCTTCTTTCATGTTGTTGGTTAGGAAAACTTTTTAAATTTAAACAAAACTCTGTGTGATGAATTAGTGAGGAGTTTTTACACACACATGAGAAGAGAGAAAATAGATGGGAAGCTTGCAATCATCTCATGGGTACATTAGTGCGAGATCTTGGTTACAAAAGAAATTTTGGGAAACATTCTAGATGTCATTCTAGTTGGTAGAACTAATGCTCCGTGTCATAAGTGGGACATTGCTGACATTGATCTGGAAGAAGTTGTGGACTTTATATATCTGCATACTAAAAATGCCCAAAAAGGGAGACCAATGTGTAGAAATTTGGATCTACTGCCTAGATGCCTTACATCAGTATTAGCTACCTCAATCTTTCCAAGAAGTAGCTTAGTAGAAAGATGCAGTCTCCTGGATACCTACAGGGTATACAATCAATTGAAGGGTGTTAAGTTGTCATTTTATGCTAATTTTGTATATAAATCTCTTTAATGTGTTGAAATTTTATTCAAAATTAATGGACTTGTTTCTTAATTGTTCTCAAATGATTTTCAGCACATGAAAGATGAAATTGGATCAAAAAGATGAAAGGAAAGTAAAGACAATTCAAATTCCTAGCTAGCAGAAAATAATTGACTAAGCGTGGGCACATGCAAGGAAAAAGAATATCTGCAGAATCTGTTTTGAAATTAGATTCGATCCACTTAAGATCTTCATGATCTTGAGAATCAAATTGTTGCCTTACTGATGGGGATCTCCAACCTGAATATGGGGGAGGATATCTACTGAAGATAACGAAAGGAGGGAAGAGAGAGGACATTAAAAAGCATAAAAGAAGACATTTTATTGTTCACGTGAGGCATTATTAGGAGTTTTTACGTTTTCTACATATTTTTTTTAGTTTTAGAGGATTTTTCATATTTTTCTAGAAAAAGACTAGGAATGGAAACTTTGTATTTTGCTATTCTTCTGGAAAAAGTTGTCTAATCAGGTTTATTTGTTATTTTTATTTTCCAGTGGTTCTCATTTTTATTTTATTATGTTAAGTTTGTTTTATTCTAGTTATGAATTTAATTTCAATTCATTCAGCATTTCAAATTTTTTTTAATATCGGTAATTTTATTATTTTGTTTTAAAAAATGAAAAAAAATTCCTTCCCACCGCTCCCACCATTTTACCGCCCACATTTTTATTCTTCCTCTTTCACTTATCTTTTCTTCCCATTTTCACTCACTTCAGATTTTACACCATTATTCTTAAAATCGTGAACACCCACACCATTCTCATATAACACCCAACCTTTTACCCTCTTCTTCATCGTAAACCACCCATTCCTAGTCACGATTTTGTTAGTTTCTGGTCTTTCTTTTGAAGTTTCAGGATTGCAATTTCACAAAGCTTAGAGTCATACCACGGAAGAAGAGTGAATCTCGTAGGTTAGCTTCACCAATCACGTCATTTGTCGACATCCAATCTCCATAGAACACCACTACGACCATACCTATAGCTGCAGCAGCCACCCCATCCACACCAACTATTTCAGCTACAACACCAGGACCTTCAACACAAAACAGAACAAGGAAGGGTAAACAAGTAGAAAGCCGTAGCTAATGGAACTCAAGAAGTGGAGGCTTCACTTCTTTTTAGCTCCAAGAAGACAACGAGCGATTTCAGCAATTTAGCCAACGTAAAATCTATCCTTAAACCTTGGATATAAAATGTATGCACAGGATGGGAATCGTGGACCTAAGCAATGGACGGGTATCTTTCACTAATCTGGGTCCAACTAACCCTTTCAATCCATGTCCAGCTATAAGAAGTCAGGTTTTAACAAATGCATTGAGTCATCACCAACCTTCCCAAGCCAATTTGGATGATTGTCTCAGTCGACTAGAACACTGAATGCACCGAATGGAATATAATTTGATGGCATATTGGGAGCGACAAGGATTCCAACCTCCTTACCCACCAATTCCATAATTTTGGACTTCAACAAATAGAGAAGCATTCTTTTCTCTTTTCTTTATATTTTTTCTTCTTTAATCTTATGTCATAACATTGAGGACAATGTTGGTCTTGGTGTGGGGGAAGGATATGGAGTATATGTGTGTGACTATGTGATCTTGCCTTTCTTTGATTCTCTTTTCTATTTTTGCATGCTTATGTTGTGTGTTAAGCTATGAAGCTTTGTCATATTAGTTTGGATGAGATTGAGTGTGTGCATGTAATTAAACTGGGCTATGTGAGTCTAAGGTGAACCATGCTGATTAATTGCAATAATTAGTCTTGTACTGTTGGCCCCCATAATTTTTTCTCTAGTTAAGCATGCTTTAAAAGAATTTTATGGTTTTGATAGATTAAATTTTTAGAGTTAATTATTATGTCAAGGTTAGTAGGATTTTATTGCATGGATTTATGGAATTAAAGTGTTAAGGTTATAGGATTGTTCAAGGGTGTTTTTGGCAAGACACTTAAGGTTAAAAGAACATGAGACTATAAGGAAGGATAAAATGGACTTTTGGACTCATTAAGGGAATAAAAGGAAGAAGAAATTGTGGTCTTGCATTTTAAGAAGAGAAAAGAAAGAAAATTGAATGAAGAAGAGAGAGAAATATGAAGAGATAAAAAGAAGGAGAGAAAGAAGAGAAAACAAGCTAGGGTTTCAATTGTCTTAGCCTTCAAGAGAGATTTTGAGGTTTGTTCAAGAAGGAAAAAAGGTAGAGGAAGAAAGGAGCTTCCATTTGAGCCAAAGATCTCTTTATTTGATAAAGAATCAAGGTAAGATCATTTTGAATCTTTTGGATTTTTGGAAGGATTTTGGTTCATGGAGTTTAGAAAATGCATAGGTTTAAGTATGCTAGAACCAATTTTAGTGATTGTGCTTTGTGGGAATTTCGATTAAAAACCCTATTGAGTGGGATTTTAGTTATTGTATAAAGGGATCAAAAGAGACAAGAGGAACAAGAGAAGAGGCATTTTGAGCAAGTCTATAAGCAAGGAAATCAAGTTGGGTACATGTTTATAATAGAGGAAATAAGCCACTAAAGTTTTCTTTAAATCAAAGAAATTTAATGTTTTCAATCACTTCATAAATGTGCATTTATTGCCCTTTAAATGTTTTAAGAAAGTGTTGTATGATTGGTATATGAATTGTGTGATTCATTTATGAATTGAAAAAAGGAAATGATTTTTGAAAGGATATCAAGTTTATGAAATCAAGTCAAAAATGTGCCATTTTGGGCAACAAGTTTACAAGTCATGAATTACATGTTATGTGGGTTTGTGGTGGTCTCCTAAGTTAAGTCAAGTACACTTTGACAAAAGGTTTCTCCCGCCTGCCCGCTAATGGCATGGAGCTCCTTTATGGACTCTTATAAGTTCACGGCTATGCAAAACCATTATGTGAGATTACGTTAGTACGTTCTGTTTTGAATTGGGAGTACGTTCTGTTTTGGATACACCCAAACCATTATGATGTGCTTATGTGTTTAAGTTATCTGAACAAGTTTGATGCATTCATGTTTTATAGTTTGAGAATTTGACTACATGATGAGAATTTGAGAAACATGTGCTTTATGAACTCAATGAGAATTTTCTATGACAAGTAAATGTTTTCAAAGGTTTTTGCTTATTTTTTTTATAAACTGTTACCCACGAGCTTTCAGCTCACCTCCTTTTTGTCCCATCTTCAGGTGATAGTTAAGAGATCAAATGATCAAGAGCCTAAGGGAATTACTTCAAATTTGCTATTTTGCATTTTGAGTTGGTTTTGGGAAAGTACAATGTTTTAGTCGCATTTCAAGTTTATTTGTTCAAGAATCTTTTGTAATTTGAGATTTGAGATGATGATGTAATGTGGCTTGGAATGCCCTACAAGATTTGTAAAAATTTATTCTTTTGATATAAATGAAATATGAATTGTTTACAGATGAGATATATGTGAAGAAGTTTTCAACTTGAGTTGATGATTTTGAACATGACTTGATGGTATATATATGTATGTATATATATAAGTGAGACATTATGGGAAAGAAAGATAGGAATTATGAACGATGAGATGTAGTTTGAATGGGATGAGTCAAATGAGTGGAGATTTGAGAGTTTGTTGAAGTCAGTTTGGTGGCTGAATGGTTATGCTCAGAACATCCTAAGTCTGTACAGTGCAAATTTCAAGTCTTCCATAGGGGCAAAATTTGTATTCTAACTTCAGGAAAAAATCTGGATTAATTTAGGCTGAATTTGACAAAGTTGTCTTCTAGAAAGTTGTAGATTATCTTTCTAGCTTTCTAACGGCATATAGTATGAAAATTTTAGGCATCCGAGTCGAAAGTTATGATCTTTATAAGTGGAGATGCTCAAGAGTGTAGACTGAATTATCTTCTTGAGTTGACTTTGTATCTTCTATGGTTGACCTTTTGTATCTTCTATGGTTGACCTTCTGTATCTTCTATGGTTGACCTTCTGTATCTTCTATAGTTGACCTTCTGTATCTTCTATAGTTGACCTTCTTATCTTCTATGGTTGACCTTCTGTGTCTTCTATGGTTGACCCTCTGTATCTTCTATGGTTGACCTTCTATTTCTTCTATGGTTGACCTTTTGTATCTTCTATGGTTGACCTTCTGTATCTTCTAAGGTTGACCTTCTATATCTTCTGGTGCCGAAACTTCTTCTATGCACCGTTCATAAACTTCTTCTGGGTACTGTTCATCTTACATATTCTAGTCAAATTTTGACCACATAGATAATAGAATCTATCTTTAAGGTCTTCATGAAAGTTGTAGGTCTTGAAGTCCTCTTTCTAACCATCTGAGAATGACCTTAATTTGATATCTATAAAGGAAGTTATGTTAATTGTTAAGCATCTTTTGTGCAATGTTCATAAACATCTTCTGGGTGCTAGTTCATCTTACATCTTTTGGTCCAATTTTGACCCTCTAGATGACAGAATCTATCTTTAAGGCTTCTTTAAAGTTGTAGATCTTTGAGTCCTCTTTCAAACTGTCTAAGAATGACCTTGATCGGACATCTATAGAGAAAGTTATGCCAATTTTTCCAAATTGTCTGGCCCTTTGTCTGGTTTCATCTGGCCTTTAATCTGGCCTATCGTCTGGTTCAATTTTAACCCTCTAGATGACTGAATATATCTTCAAGGTATTCTTGAAAGTTGTAGATCTATGCGTCCTCTTTTAAACCATCAAGAATGAATTTGATCCGATATCTTTAGAGAAAGTTATGCCAATTGTCCCAAATCGTCTGCCCTTCGTCTAGTTTCATCTGGCCTATTGTCTGGTTCAATTTTGACCCTTTATATGACAGAATATATCTTCAATACCTTCTTGAAATTGTATATCTATGAGTCCTCTTTTAAACTGTCCATGAATGATCTTGATCCGACATCTATAGTGAAAGTTATGCCAATTTTCCCAAGATAGGTGCAATATGATTGAGGAAAAAACCTTGTTTGATTCTTTCGGCCATAACTTTGTTATCCAACCTCCTAATGAGATGATTCTTGTCTCTAATAAACTAGAGACATAGAGATACAAATTATCTAAAGGAATGGAATTGTAAGTCTGTAACATCCCATCACCGATGGGAAGGGTAGAATAGTAATTTGGAATAGTTTATGAGTGCTTAGAATCGCCTTGATATGTTCATGCATACACATAAACGTGAATAGTGAATTTTGCACATGTAAATGACTGTACATGCATTCATGACATTTCCCGGTATAGTTGTGAATAAATGTGGTTGTTATG
>JANIHZ010000007.1:41124217-41136888 GCA_027478365.1 Erythroxylum rufum
TATGAGATTTGTATTAGACTTGTTAAAGTAGGTTTTTCAAATTAAATGTGTAATATCTTTAAATTTTTCTTTAAATTCATAGTACAATTAATAAATATATATAATATTCTTTAGTGATTGTTAAATGTTTACATATTATTTGTATCTTTACAATTAAAGAAAATATTTTTATATTTCCTTTGAAAAAGAGAGACACTTTATATTATTGTTATAATACTTGTTCTTCATATCATTTTTATTATTAAATGATTCTAGTATTTTATATTTTTATTAATTACATTTCATAAAAAATTAATTGATATTAAATCAATTTCTCCTTAAGGTATAGTTAGTTATAAAATAATTAGTCTCATTTCATATGTATTATAAAATTACAAAAATAGTGAAATCATCATTTAATGTTAAAAAAGTGAAATTTATGTTTTCAGAATATTATATAGACAAATTTGATATAATTTTTATAATAATTAACAATAGACTATCATAAATAAAATAAAATAAAATAAAGGGTCATATATTAAAACAAAAATATAATATGATTGTATTAGTAAAAATAATAATTAATACATACATTATTTTATTTATTAAAATGAAATATATAAAGTGGCTATAGAGGATTGGCTAGCCCAAAACTCTCAGCCATTAAAGTAAAGTGAATCCATTTTATTCTTGCAATAAAAATTGAAAGCCCAAACACTATTGACAATTGTGAAGATCAAAGACAAATATTTTAAGATAATAAAGTAATTATTGAAATTAAGGTCATTCACGACGACTTCATAAAACATGAAGCCAACGATCTAGAAGACCAAGAAATCATTTTGATCAATTTATGGTAATGTGAGTCTAAAACATTATAAAATATAAGCTTAAGCAATGTAATATGAATGTTATTTGTATCAGCCCAACATAAAGGCCAAGTTAAAAAAAATAAGAATCATTTAAATTATTTGATAAAACACAAAGCCTGCACCAAGGATAGCTACATATGACTTCTGTAAAGGAGAAATCAATTGGAAGATATGCAAAGACAAAAACGGACATAAGGAGCCTATATAAAGAGCAAATTCAAAATAAAGGAGGCAAGCTTTCTTCTCCAACTTTCGAGAGCCTTGACCTAGTTCTTAAAGTCCCCCAAAACCTTCTCAGAGCCCTTCAACATCAAAGCTTCCCATGAAGCTCTATTATTTGTAACAACTACCCTATTTAAGCCAAAATTTTTGTATCAAAGCTTTCTTTTCTTATATTTCTTCTTCAAAACCACTATTGCTTCTATAATGCTTCACATGTTTTTCACATTTATTTGAAAGTTTATCGTGAACCTTAACGTGAGTTTATTTTCCTTCACACTTAATTCCTCTTATTTATGCTTAGCTTTTGGAGTTCTCCCTCTATTACCCATTAAGCCTTTATATTTGCTCTAATATTTGATATTTGCTCTTTATATTTGCATATTACATTCTGTACCAGTTGTTTTTGCCACCCATCAAGGTGTGATATTGTTTATTTACGTTAATATTTGCTCTTATATTTGTGTTAAGTATTATAACTTGTAGTGGTTAACTCGGCCGTCGATCATGTTATGATATCCTATACTTGTTCTTATTTGCTTTAATTTGTTTCAATATTTTTCCATATGTATTTGCTTAAATTTGCGTTATTTATTTACTTTTAATGCTTTATTCATGTTAAGTTGTACATTAGACTTGTGAAATCCATTTACCAAAACTTAGAAAAAGAAATAAATATTTTGAAACAATAACAAAAAAGCATCATAGAATCTTTAAGGCAACCTCAAAGTGAGATATTTGCCTTGTTCTTATTAGAACAATTAGATTTATGCAACAGACTAATCATAAGAATAAAGAGACAATTGAACATTTACAACAAGCATTTGATCCTCTTAAGTAGACCTTAAGGATCTACTTATAATTTATCCAATTTGAGCCTTGAGACCCTTTTGCAAAAGTGAACCTTTCTTTTCCTTTTTTTTAAGTGAGCCTTTGATTGCATTTTAGGTGAGATCCTTTTAAAACTTAAGGTTTATCCTTAATTATTGTTAGAGCCCTTCAAAGCTTTACCTTTGTTCTCTCTTAGTTGATCCTCTCGCGTCCCCCATCAGTAAATCATCTCCTATGTCAAATAATGTTATAGTGTCTATACTAAAGTCTTCACTCACCTTAAGTGTTATCCTAATCAAATATTTTGGGAGGTAATTTAGTTAAGAATGAAGAAAAAATTCCCTAGATAATGTTTTGACATTGTTGAGTTCAAGTTAGTTTATTTGTCTTTGCACTTATTTACTCTTATTTATCTTATAGTGGTCTGGCTACATCATTCGTCAAGCTTTTATATTTATTTAAACCTTATTGGACAAAACTCATTGCCCCTAGCATAGACATAGATAAAAAATCTAACGTCATGCAATAGACTAGGTATAATGCTATATATTTATTATAATGTAACCCTAAGCAATGTAATTTTTATTCATATCACCCTAGCATAAGAACCCAATTAAAAAAAAGTCAAGAATCATTTGAATTATTTGTAAGACATAAAAAGAAACTAATTGGAAGATCTGCAAAAACAGAAAAAGGACATAAGGAGAATTCTTCATTGTTCTTTTTTTGAAATTGGCTTAAATCGTTGTTGGACACTTCATAAGGCTTGAAAATAGGAGTTTTGATTAGCTTTATTTTGGTTATCACTATGGGATTTTTTGGGCTTTTCTCTATTCCAGCCAATTATCCTGCTTTAACATTTTCTCTTTTATTTTTTATTTTCAAAGGGGATACTACCACTATATTTTGTTTGTAAAGAATCCTAATTTCACAAAAATGAGGTTTTTCTTACTATAGTTTCTATCCCATTACATTTTCCCACACCTTTACTTTAATATTGTTGTTGATGGCTCTAAATGGATACTCTATATTGTTTTCTGAGGCATAAATTTCAAACCAAAAATAAAAATAAAAATGTGCACTCTAAGGTTATTCACAAACTCGTAATATTTTTTTTGAATTTGTTTTCATTGATCTAACAAATTATTAAAAAATCATAATCTTTTTTCATTGTTTTCTAAAGAGTAAAAATCATCATGCAATTATTTTTTATTCACCTCAAATTCTAACAAAAACAACTCATTGTTCATATTTTCAATTCTCAAAGAGAAAGTTACAGATGTTAGAGGAGATTGTGGCTCACTATTTTTGTAGATAAGTTACAGAACTTTTTTGTTGTAATCTACTCCTTGAAGGCTTAAAAATGGGATGTCTAATTTTGAGTGCCTAATTAAGTCTTTACTAGATATATTGATCACAAATGGAATCATAAAGACTTATAAGTCAGTGGTTGATGTTGAAACACTGCCATCAAATCTTTGGCTCACAAATTTTTACTAAAAGACAATTTTACCTTACCATCTTGGTATTGTTTCACTTCTTTGATTTTGGTGTTTGGACTTAAAGGCACTTTGTGGATTTTGTAACTACAGTGTTGGACTTTGATAGGATTGTTTGTAAAAATAGAGTTTCATCTTTTTGGCTATAAATTAGTGTTTTAGAGGCAAATGCAATGTTCATAGATCTATAATAAATTTTATAAATTAAAGCTACAAGGATGGATCTTGTGTTCATTTTGTAATTATGAGTTTTGATTTGCAAAACTAAGGAATTTAAGATGTTTTTGTCTCTAAAGAGAAACTTTTAAATTTGGATAGCAATCAAATGATATGGGACCAATGTAAAGACTAGATTGTATGGAACTTAACAAGGAATCCTAAAAATTTTAGAACCTAGCTTCTCTCAAAACAAAGAGAATGGAAGCGTTTAATTTTTCTTTTGTAAGGAACTTCTCTCCCTCTTGCACTAATCCGATATAGATGAATTTGAAACATTTTTTAAATATTTATTAATTAAGCTTTGGGTTAAAATATTAATAGTTTTAAAGGGCTTTGACAAAGAGATATCACATTCTTCGATTTTAATGGTATAATCCATATTTCAAAAAGGTTTTGGATTTTTTCTCAACTTATCGAGGTTTACAAAGCCTATTCAAGTTAGATTAAAAATTTAAAACATAATTCAAACCCAAGAATATTATATACAAATGGCCAATTATTTATATTAATTTAAATAAAATTTATATTTAAAAATGGTATAATTGATATCATTACGAAGGACCAAACAGATGGCATAATCTATAGTACTGTGTTTTATAATGGAGTGTAGTTTTATTTGTTCTTTTTGGTGTAAAATGCGCTTTGAACTTGTCATAAGAGGTTTCCTACATT
Source organism: Erythroxylum rufum (assembly GCA_027478365.1). NCBI lineage: Eukaryota > Viridiplantae > Streptophyta > Magnoliopsida > Malpighiales > Erythroxylaceae > Erythroxylum > Erythroxylum rufum. The sequence goes on from JANIHZ010000007.1 coordinate 41,128,509, forward strand.
TTATCTCTCCTGATCATTCTTGTCAAGGTAAAAGTAGTTTTTCTTAGTTTTCCATCCTTTTTTGTATGACACTAACTTATTTATTAAATATGTTGGAAGGGGGACGAGTGAATTAGAGAGGATAATGTGTCACTCAAATTTTGGCTTGCTTGAAATGCTTAGTATAAGAGGTATTTATATGCAGCTTAGGATTACTCTAGAACTGTAACTTAAATGCTCAACAACTTTCTTCCTTACTAACTTATTAAATGCTCTCTAGAAAAGTCTTGTGCTTTTGGCATTATTTATTCATAAGACTATTCTAGAAATAAATCATAGCCATACATTGTAATTCTAGAATAAAAAAGGTATTTTTCAAGAGAACTTTAGAAACTCTAAAGTTCAAATTATATTTTTAATACTGACCCTTAATTTGAACTTTTCTTCTTCATCCCAAGTCTTGATATTAGTCTTTGAAAGTCTTCAAACTTGAGTGTGTTTGTGAACCTATCCACAACTTGGTCTTGTGACTTCATACACTTGAGCTCTACTTCCTTTCTTGCAATGCACTCCCTAATGAAATGATAACTAGATTCTTAGCAAGTGAGCAGACTTATTGTCTATGTAAATCTTCATTACTTCTTCTTGAATTAAGTGAAGTTCCTTTAATAGTTACCTAAGCCAAATCGCATGATAAGTACAAGAGGTTGTTCCCACATACTTGGATTCACATATAGAGAGTGTAGCAAGTGGTTGCTTCTTTGAGCTCCATGAAATTGTGCAATTACCCATGTAAAATGTAAATCTAGTAGTACTTTTTCTTTCAAATACTGAAGTATTCCTTTTGTTACCTTTATATTAGTTATTGTAGGATCTTCTATGAAACAACTCACTACTCCAAAAACACAAAGAATATTAGGCCTTGTGCATGTCAAGTACCTCAAACTTCCCACAAGGCTTTTGAATAAAGTGGGATCTTCATTTTTTCCTTCTTCAAACTTTGATATTTTCATTCCATACTCCAGTAATGTGTTCACAGGGTTGCAATCAAGCATCTTGAAAATTTTCAATACTTCTTTTGCATATTCTTCTTGAAAGATAAAAATTCCTTCATCTATTTGCTTCACTTCTAGGCCTAAATAGTAGGACATGAGCCTTATGTCGGTCATCTTGAATTCATAAGACATCTCCTTCTTGAACTTTTAAAATTATCTCGAATTGTTGCTAGTAAAGATAAGATCGTTCACATAAAGGAAAACTAGTAAAATGTCTCCATTATCATATGCTTTCACATAGGAGCATACTCATTAAAGCAAAAAAAAATCCATGTTCTTGAAAGTACTTGTCAATGCGACTATTCCATGCCCTTGGTGCTTGCTTTAATCCATTTAATGTCTTCTTTAACTTTAAGACTTAGTCTTTATACCCTTTGACCACATATCCAAGTGGTTTTCTAATGAACACTTCTTCAAGATAACCGTTTAGGAATGCCGACTTCACATCCAGTTGATAGATTCTCCATTCCATTTAAGCCTCCATTAAGATAAGCAGTCAAATAGTCTCCATGTGGGCAACTGGGGCAAACATCTCTTTATAGTCAACATCGTACGTTTTCTTGTAGCCTTTTGCAACGAGCCTTGCTTTGTATCTTTCCACTTCTCACTTTACATTTTTCTTCACCTTGTAAACCTATTTGAGGCCTACAACTTTATGACCCTTAGGAAGATTTGTTAGTTCTAAAGTATCATTCTTCACAATCGACTTAATTTCCTCATCCATAGTTTGTTTCCATCTTTTGTCTTTTGTGGCTTCTCCAAAGCTTAATGCCTCACTGTCGGCAAAGAGGCAATACAAACCAAGAGTTACTTCTTTGCTTATTGGGAGTGGGTGAAGGAGGCAGAGTTACATCTTGTGTTGATGTCATGGCTTCTTCTTCTTCCTCGACAAAGTTGGGAATCAATTCCAAGTTGTTTTCTTCTTTTCTTTCCTAATTCCATGCTCCATCTTCATCAAATTGTACATTACAACAATGCTTAGGTTGTTCAACTTATAGCCCTTTGAGTTTGTGTCATAGCCAATAAAGACATGTTTGACACTTCTATCATCAAGCTTGCTTCTCTTTTATTGTTGGATGTGCTTGCAAGCAATGCACCCAAACACTCTCAAGCAATTAATGCTAGGCTTGTGTCCACTCTATACTTCTAGTGGTATATGATCTTTAATGCTTGATGTTGGTGATTGATTAGATATGTAAACTGCATAAGAGATAACTTCAGCCTAAAACTCCTTAAGCATGTTCTTAGCCTTCAATATACTTCATGCCATGTTAAGAAGCGTTCTATTCTTCCTCTCCATCACACCATTTTTTTTGTGGTGATCTAGGGACCGTTAAAGGAGATCAACTTCCATGATCTTCATAAAATTCATTGAACTCTCTTGAGGTGAACTTGCCTCCTCTATTAGACCTTAGAGCCTTGATTTTGAACACACTTTTATTTTCTCAAGAGCCTTAAAGTTCTTGAATGTAGCAAATGTTTCAGACTTTTTCTTTAAGAAGTAAACCTATTTCTTTCTACTAATATCATCAATAAAGAAGATGAAATATTTGTTGCCACTAAATGATGATGGATTAATTGGCCTATAAACGTTGGTGTGTACAAGTTGAAGTGGCTTGGCTTCTCTTAATGTAGCCTCCTTTAGAAAATTCTTCCTTACATGCTTGTCAAGAAGACACACGTCACAATTTTGATTGGGATGGTTGATTAAGGGCATCCATTTCACCATCTTCTTCTCTGGCATGTCTTTGAAGGCACTAAAGCTCAAGTGTCCAAATTTCATATGCCAACATCTTGCTTCCTTTTTTATTATATCCTTTAAATACTTTTACATCAAACATCGTAAGATTCAATACGAAGATCTTACTCCTTGACATAGTGACCTTAGCAATCAATATACCATTTTGATCTTGAAGCCAAAGATAATTATTTTTTATGTGAATGTTATACCCTCTTTTTCCAAAAGTTGTCCTAAGCTTAAAATATTGCCTTTTAACTTAGGAATATAATAAGCATCATTCACAAGCTTATAACTACCATCTTTGGAAGAGATGAGAATTGTACATTTGCCTTCAATTTGAATTTTTGATGAGTTTGCAAAAGACACATTGCCCCGTGCATTTTCATCGAGCTCCATAAACTTTTCCTTTTGCCCACACATATGGCTACTTGTACCATTATCTAAATACCACCAACTCTTATCATCCTTCACTCACTACAAGAAAACTACGATTTATCGATGGATAATTACCGACGAAAATAGTATTGTTGATAATTCCCGACAAAAAATGACATTCTATCGGTGAATTTGTCGTATTATATGGTAATTTATGACGAACAAAATACCCGTCGGCAAAGATGGATGGGATATTTTCTGGATGATTTTTGAGATGGAATATAGTGACGAAATTGGAACCACCGTTAGTAAAAAAGGTGAATGCGTCGTCGTTTACCGACATAAGTGTTTTCTGTCGGTAAATCTAAAAATTAAATGTTATCACTTCCTTTGACTACAACGTACCTAATAAAATGTTATCGAATTGGGGTGTACTGACGGAATAATCTTCCGTTGGTAAATTGAAAATTTAACTTACACAAAACCTAGTTGAAAAAAACGTTGCGAGCTACTTTGTCTTCCCTTTCTGTCTCGCCCACCACAAAATCTCCGTTGCACAACCTCTATCTGCTCCGTCCCTCTAGTGGCCACCGTCGCCATTAAGTACGACACATTTTTGTCCCTCTGTTTTCAACATTTCGTCATCGCACTTCATTTCTCGGTTCGTTCTTCTTTCTTTTATTTTCCTCTCTTTTTTAATTTCTAAAAGCTCGTGACTTTTTAATGGATCTCTTCGTACATGGGCTTTTTAAAAATTTCTTTTCAAGTTGAGTTTTTGATCTTATTGATGAAGTGATTTAGTGAAATGGGCATTTGGGTCTTATGGGAATTCTATTGTAATTCCAGATGTTTAGAGTTGTAATTTATTTAGCTGTTGATGGTTTCATGTTTTTGTGTGTTTGGTTGCTGAGAGAATGTGAGATTGTTGGAAGGAAGGATAATGTGTTTTTGTTACTAGTTTTACGAATTTTGATGCAAAAGCTTTCACCATTATCATCTTTGACTTTTGGTTTTGTTGTTTCTTTTACAATTATAAGTTATTTAGGATTAACCTATTGCCTCTAATCAAAAATGAACCAATAGAAAAGATGTTGTTTTATATGCTCAATAATATGATTACATTAGTGTTATAAAGCTTTTGATGTCCTTTTATTTTGAATCCAAATTTGTTTATGGATCCTTTCTACATTGTGACCCATTTTCGTAAATGAGACAGTTATATTTAAGGTTATATCTAATAAGATAAGTGAGCTACATTGAAATCTCATTGTTCCTTTAACATTACCTTAGCTATAGGTTCCTTATATCTAAGGAAGGACAATTTTAATTATTAAAAAAAACTCAAACATTTGTTACTTAAATGTCTAATTAGGATATTAAAAAGAGATCCTAAATGAAAATATGGCCAACAAAGGTGTAATTCTGCCTCTTTCACCAATGTGACTACTACATATTCCACTAAGCTTTCTAAGTCTAAACTTATTGGTCCTATTGATCAAATTGACATCGACATCTTCATACATGCACTTTTTTCTTCTTAATTTGGTAATTCTAAAACTTTGTCAGATAATGTACTAATTCTTGGTATCTTGATTCTATATGTTGTAATTATATGAGTTTTATATGTTCAAATTTTTTTAAAATAATAATAAATTTTCCATGCACCCACACTATTGATAATTCGCCTATGTTTGTTAACCATATTGGTAATGTGTCTACATTTAATCTCATATTACCAAATACATTCTTAGTTTCGAAGTTGTCATTTAATTTGATCTCTGTTGGTTGACTATGTGATTTGTCTTGATGTTCATTTTTCAAGTAATGATTTTCATGTTTAGTATCTAAAGATGGGATAAATCTTTTATAATATTACATAAGAAGGGATAATTTTTTGAGCTTACATCACTTCATTTAACCTCGAGTCAATCCAATTTTGGTCTCTTTTTTTCATTTGAATTTTGGCACTCTCGTCTTAGTCTTGTTTCTTTTAAGCATTTGAATCATTTAATTTTCAGTGGTTTGTTAGGATATTTAGAACAAGAAAATGTTAATTATTGTGTCTCCTCCATTTTGTATATTAAGGAATTTTCTATACAAAGAAATTTTTTTGTTATGCATCCAAAAGATATTAAGGAATTGTCCATTTGGAATCACTTTGTTCATTGTTATTATGGATTTAATCCATAGACCTCCTTCTTCTTCCTTAAAGCAAATTTCAATCTAACTAACTTTTGATTTAAGAGTAATCATGTTGTTTTTCATTCCAAATAAAGTTTTTAGCATATTCTCAATAGCTTTATTTTGAGTGTGGACTGTTGAGGCAAAGAGGAGTACTAATAAACACTAACCTAATTAGGATAAAATTTATAAGCCTCCTTATGTTAAGCATATATTGTTCTAATATGTTATTCTTTTGAAAACAAATTTATATAGAGGCTAATATTCACCATGGAATAACTTGGTAGTAGAGATAGAATCACACCTCTTATTATGGTGATCTAGCTTATGTTCGTGATTAGGTTAGCATATCTTATTCTAGAATGCTTCTTTTTATTGTGTTTATAATGAATGTATCCTTTATCAGTAGCATATCATATTTTACTCTAAAAAATATTTGTGCTCCTATACCACTTGACCAACAGAATCAAAGTGGTCCAATCATATGCTTGCTTGATTATTTATTCGTATGTCAAGCTTTTTATGTGGCTTCACTCATACATCTTGAGTCAAACATGACAGTAATTTAAGATCTATTTCAATTACTTAAGGTTCTAGCTAACATCTTATTGATTATCTTCTTTGCTTTGTTTTGGTTATCTTCTTTGGTTGTTAGCTCATTCTAGCTCCGTCATCTTCTTCCTTCACGTGCTTCAGTGACTTCTTCTGCGTGTCAGTTGAGGTATGTGAGTTTTGTTATTTACTAGGTTTTATGTACTTTGTTTAATTTGGGTATTTGTTTATGGTTTGAACCTCTCATTTGAACTTCATGCAATTTTAATTTTAAGGGCCTGCACCAACCGAAACTGTTTGTGGTATGAACTTCAGTTTATCATTGAATTAAAATAGGACGAGTTTGACTTATAGTTCCAAATATCTGAATTAATATAGGACGAATTTGACTTATAGTTCTCTTTACTTTCATGTGCGAATCTTTACACGCATCTTTTTAGTGTTGATAATAATAATTTTCTTCTACACATATTACATAATTTGTATATGTTACAATACTATATTAAGGATTGTCTTCATATACAATCATTTACTTATTATATTTTTTAGTAGTACATGATTAATTTCGGTTAAATATCAAAATTCTAACATTAATTTTAATTTTAAATTTCAATAACAATATCTAAACCATTCAATTAAATATTCCAACTTTATGAAATTAAGTTATTCATTTTATGTTCCCATACCAAATCAAGCTGACCAAGAATTTTCCCTCTCACATCCTTAAGTGCGTATTTGAATTCACTTCTAACATATATGATTACAAACAAAAAATAGATCTTCAGTTGATAAATAATTTTGATCTTAAGATATAAACCTTAACCCATCACTAGTGATGCACCTCCCATGAGGCTTATCATTGAAAAATACCACAAGCCTAGCAGTGACAACGACAACTTGTTTTCTTGATTCACAGACGTAAACTTTGGTGAACATGAAAATTGGTTATTACTTAGGGGATGTTATGTTAAGTTTAGATGTTTTGTAAACTTTGGCGAACATAGTATACTAACTATGGAATCATTGTTTGAAATTAACAGTTTTGCATAAATGAGTAATGTTGATAAATCTTGGACGTATAGACGATTAACACTTGATGTTTTCATTAATCCTGAGTTTGTTGAGGGAGTTGAAGCTTTTATTCATCATGCTTGTTCTCAACCTGCATATATGGATAGCCCAAAGATCAGATGTACATGTAAAATGTGAAAACACATTTGTTTCCTTCCTATTGATGAAGTTAATGGGCATTTGCTGAGAAAATAATTTGTTCCCAATTATTTTGAGTGGACACGATATGGGGAACCATTGATTTGTAGCACCTCAAGGAGTAATGAGTTTGAAGGGGGGATTGGATTTACAGCAAATAATGTGGATGTAAATGAAAATCCTTACATGCAAATGGTTTATGATGCAACTGGTTATATCTTTAAGGAAAATATAGAAAAACTTGAAGAAGAACCAAACCCACATGCAAAACAATTTTTTGAGTTACTACACTTAGCTAACCAAGAATTATGGTCAAATCGTGAGATAATGACTCAATTATCTTCAATTTCTTGAATATTAAACATAAAGTCTAAAGGGCATATTTCTGATCGTAGTTTTGATGAAATTCTTAAATGGTATAATGAACTATTGCCTCCTGATCATATAATGGTTGATAGTTTTTACAATATGAAGAAACTTATTAAGGGTCTTGGTTTGCCTGTTGAAAAGATTGATTGTTGCAAATTGGGATATATATTGTATTGGGGAGATGATGTGGAATTACAAGAGTGCAAATTTTGTGTTCAATCTAGGTTCAATCATAGAAAACGTTCAAAGACTATATTCTTTTGATGTTACTGCATCTCACATGAGATGGCATAATGAACATGAACAGGAAGATGGAATAATGAGTCATCTATTAGATGCACTAGCATGGAAACATTTCAATGACACCTATCTTAAGTTTGCAGCTGAAAGTCAAAATGGTTATGTTTCAAACATGGCAAAGTGTATGGACATGAGGAAGTACAAATTATTTGGGGTGAAAAGTCATGATTGTTATGTGTTTATGCAAAGGCTAATTCCAATTGCATTTCGGGAGTTGCTACTGAATAAGGTTTGGGAAGTAATAACAAAATTAAGTTTGTTTTTCAAAGGTTTAACATCATTTGAAATCAAGTTGGTTGAAATGGAAAAAGTAAAAAGGGAAATTCCAGTAATTTTGTGAAAGTTAGAAGGGATTTTTTGTAACATCCCGTCCCCATATTAAGGGAACCCAAAATTTCAGTACATGTGAGCTCAAAGAGAAATTAAGACAATGCATTTTCTTGCTCATACCTCATATTAACATATATGCACATAAATACGGAATATTTTTACATAAAAATTCGTACATGCATTCATTGAGAACTTCTAGGTATAATTGATAGTAAATGTGATTTTATTGAAAATGAGGAGTAGAAGGAGTAGAAAGAGTGATCTTGGTATGAGTTGTGATAAGGAAAGA
>JANIHZ010000007.1:41773321-41788792 GCA_027478365.1 Erythroxylum rufum
ATTTGCCCCGTGTAGGTTCAGAGCGAAGAGTTTAAAGACTGGGACAAGTCTACTGCACTGGCCAAAGGAGTCTGTTCATAAAGTTTGAAAATGTATTTTGTTTCCTTTGTTTGGACTTGTAAATATTCTTTGGATTTCTGTTCTGAGATTTACATATATATATGAGTGTGGGTTTGAGTTACTAAATAAAATAAATATCAGTGTGATGTTTGGTTCTGTTTGTTCTGTCTTGGGTGGCATCCATGTATCCTCCCAGGGGGTATTTGGGTGTTACAAAAATTGTACCAAGTTTTGAGTGTTTGTCTATTCTAGTTTACCGCCCTTGCGGATACGTACTCAGACATCACTCAGGATGTCGGGTACGTGTCTTGCGAGAGTGGGGTGCTACAAATTGAGTCTAAGTTTATAACTCAATCGATCATTCCAGCTTTTTTTTTTTTTTCTAAAACCAGATTTTTGGGTTCATTTTGCATGGTCATTAAGACAAGGAAAATGAAGTATTTAGGCATCACCTTCTTCTAAAAAAAAGTTCCCATAAGTCTTACGTTTCAAATGACACCAAGTTCTCACAATTTGGATCAATATTTTGTAAGTTATACATAAAATATTTCAGATCGTACTCAAATTGCAACAATACTCTGTACTCAACTTCAAGTCAAATTGTGAAACTCTTAGAGGCAGAATTAAAATTCGATTCCTTTATGAAATTTGTAACCATATGTCTCTAGTTTAATATAAATATAAAAAAAACCTCATTTGGATATCTAAAGAACAAGATATGGCCAAACTACATATGTATGTTCAATGAAAACACTCCATTTAACAATATTCCAGCACACTTCATCATTTTCATCCTAAACTCATCAATCAATCCTTTCCTAACAAATTCAGATGGCCATAAATTTTGGTGGAGAGGAAAAACAATGTGTGAGGAGTTTGTGGTTCAAATTTCAAGTTATTTGAAGGTCAGAAAAAGAAGTTATGGTTAAAAGAGCAAAGGATGATCAAAACTGTTATAAGTCTCTGCACTCTCACTGTCACGATCGTGCAATTCCAGTTGATTCTTCTCTGTCAAGATTGTGCTTGTGCACGATCATGCTTTTTTGGATATCTCCTCGATGTCACGATCGTGCTTGTGCATGATCATGCAAATCCTCTAAGGTTCTCTTCGGGCATGATCGTGCTACTCCTATGAGGATTACTCTCTGTTGCTCGATCATGCAACTCTTCTGAGGCTCCCTCTCTGTTGCACGATCATGACAGACGATGTTCTGCAGATTCATACGAAATTGTAGATTTTCATCTCTTCTTCATCTCTTTTACTAAATTCAACATTTCTAACTTATGTCTCCATTATTTCCTCTTCATTTTTACTTCTATTTTAGTTCAACTCAACACAAACAAATCAAAATCTATGATTACTCACAAATATCAAAAACCAAACATATCAAACACGTATTCCTTATAGTTTCTGCAATTTTTTTAATCTTCTGCACTTCTTCATTTTCTTCAACACCTTCATTTCACCCCTAACTTCTCATTTAAAATTTTCTCATATCACGACATCACCTTACTCCTTTTTCCTTAACTCTAGACTCATTTTAGTTCATTTCTAAAACACCCAATGAGATTCAAGCAAATATAGTGAAAACAGAACATACGTATATCATCTTTCATGAATTTTCTGCAATCTTTTATTCACATTTTCAATGATCTCTCTATCTTAAAAATCATTTCAATAACATCTTTATGAAATATTGATCATTAAATAAGAAAAAGCAAGACATGCGGCACACCCTAAATTCTAATCCATGTTTTAGCAAATATACATCCTCCTTTTATGAGCACTTAATTGTTAACTAACGTGATGCATGTTTCATTCTACATATCATAAGGGACCAAACGATACTTACTTGTTTAAAACTCCAAATCTTCAAAATCACATGAACCTTAGCTTTCTAATATCACATGATCATCAATAGTTAAAGGTTGTAGAGTTAGGTATTTCAGTGACAATGAAGAAGATAACAAAAGGAGAATAGCAAGTGGGAAGTGAGAGCAAAGCTTGCATTGTGAGGGTGAGAAAATTTCTGGAAGTAAGAAGCTTACAGAAGATGAAGAAAGTCACAAAGACGAAGAAGAAAGCAAGATCAAAACAATTACTTTGGTCTTTCTAGTAATAATCATATAATAAAGAATAGGCTTGGCAAGTAATAAGTGCCACTTGTCCAATTTCTACGAGTTTAAACTAGGTTCTCATATTAAACTAGTCTAGTCAACTCCAAATTTTACTCCAATTGTCTCTTAATTTTCAATGACATTTGTCAATAAATCCCAAAGTCATCTATAAAATTTTTCACTGTCATTTGACTCTTATTTCTACATCCATTCATCAATTGACTTGCCACTTGGTATTTTTCCCAGTCCAAAAATACCCGAAATTTTCAGAAATTTCCTAAATTTCACCAAAAATTCTAAATTGATAAGCATACTCTTCAAATCAATTTCAACACATAAAAATCACAATTCTCAATATAATCACATTTATAACTCAATTATACCCAAAAAATGTCAATGAATGCATGTACAATTATTTTAATGTGTAAAAAATCAATATTCACGTATGTGTATGCCATATTATGCATGAGCATGAAATGCACTTTCTAACTTTTCAATAAACTCTCATGTACACTATTCTAAGGTTCTAGACCTTAACATGGAATAATGAGATGTTAGAATTCTTACCTCCTAAAAATATTTCGTCCTCGAAATTCTTACCTGATTGTTCTAATAGGTAGGGATATTGTCTCCGCATGTGCTCCTCTGTTTCATAAATTGCTTCCTCAGTCAAGTGATTCCTCCAAAGGACTTTTACCAGTAGAATTACTCGGTTTCTCAGCTATTATATCTAAGATCCCACTATTTTGATCGGCTCCTCAACATAACTTAAGTTACTGGCAACTTCAATCTCTTAAGCTGGTAACACATGCATTGGATAAGATCGGTATCTCCTGAGCATACTCATATGAAATACAGTGTACTTGAGACATCTCATTCGGTAAAGCTAACTTGTATGCCAAAGGTTCTATCCTCTCAATAATCTCATAAGGACCAATGTACCTAGGGCTCAACTTGCCCTTTTTACCAAACCTTGGCACTCTTAGCCAAGGCGATACTCTCAGAAACACTTTATCTCCTACATTATATTGCATATCCCTTTGGTGCTGATCCATATAGCTCTTTTGTCTATCTTGAGTTGCTTTAATTCGGCTTCAGATCAATTTCACCTTATCCACAGTATTTTGTATCAATTCTGGGCCTTCAACCATTCTTAAGCCCTCTTCATCCCAATATAGAGGCGATCAACACTTTCTGCCATATAATACCTCGTATGGTGCCATTCTGATACTACTATGATAATGGTTGTTGTAAGCAAATTCAATCAATGCTATATACTGATCCTAAGCTCCTTGAAACTCCAATACACATGTCCTGAGCATATCCTCAACAATCTTAATTGTCCTCTCACTCTGTCCATCTGTTTGAGGATGAAATGCAGTACTGAAGTTTAACTTTGTACCCATAGCTGACTGCAAGCTCTTCCAAAATCTTGAAGTAAATCTGAGATCCCTGTCCGATACAATGGACACTGGAATCCCATGTAGTCTAACTACCTCATTCACATACCTCCAAGCTAATTGGTCTAGTGAGTTATTCTCTCTCACTGGTAAGAAATGGACCGACTTAGTCAATCGGTCTACTACAACCCATATAATGTCGTTTTGCCTCGGAGTCTTTGGCAATCCTATAATGAAATCCATAGTAATTCGTTCTCATTTCTACCTCGAAATAGGTAACAAATGTAGCTTCCTAACCCGAGCTTGATGCTCAGCCTTAACCTGCTGGCATGTTATACACTTATCAACAAACTCCGCTACTTGTTTCTTTATTCCGGGCCACCAGAAATGCTGCTTTAGCGTATTATACATCTTAGTGGTACCAGGATGCATGGCATAAGCAACCATATGAGCTTCCTCTAGAATTTCTTTTCTCAGATTATCCAAATTAGGCACACATAGCCTTTGCTTCAACTACAGTGTCTCATCTCTCAGTTCAAACTCAAAATCCAGACTCATTTTCAATCTCTCAATAAGCTTCACCATATCAGGATCTTTACTCTGTACCTTTCTGATTCTATCATACAATGTCAACCTCAGCTTCAATGTAGCAATCAATGTTTCATTATGCCCTAGATTCAACTTCACATTTAGAGCTCTCAATTGAATTAAGCTCGGTAACCTCGATAACTGAATCTGAGTTACACTGCTATTTGACTTTCTACTCAAAATATCAGCCACCACATTAGCCTTGCCAGATGATACTCAATCTTACAGTCACAGTCTTTTAATAACTCTATCCATCTCCTCTGTCTCATATTTAATTCCTTCGGACTCAACAGATACCTCAAGCTCTTATGATCAATGTATATTTGGAATGTCTCTCAATATGAATAGTGTCTCCATATCTTTAGAGCGAAAACAACTGCAACAAGCTCTAAATCATATACCGGATAATTAATCTCATGAGACCTTAATTATCTCGATGCATAGGCTATCACCTTGCCATAGTGCATCAACACACATCCCAATCTTTGATGCGAAGCATCACTGTGTACTACATATCCTCCAGTTCCTGATGGAATAGTTAACACCGGTGCTGTAGTCAACTGATGCTCCAACTCCTCAAAACTCTTCTGGCTATCGTTATTCCATCTGAAAACTACATTCTTCCTCAGAAGTTTAGTTAGAGGGACTGTGATCAATGATAACCCCTCAAAAAATCTCCGGCAGTATCCGGCCAATCCTAGGAAACTTCAGATTTCTGATACATTCTTCGGAGCCTCCCACTTCATTACTGCTTCTATCTTCTTTGGATCCACTTGTATGCCTTGTCCAGTCACTATATGACCCAAAAATATTACTTGATCTAGCTAAAATTCATACTTATTGAATTTGGCATACAGTTGTTTCTCCCTCATAATCTGTAAAATTACTCTCAAGTGCTCAGCAGGTTCTTCTCTGCTTTTTGAATACACTAAGATATCATCAATAAACACAATTACAAATCGATCCAAATAGGGCTGAAACGCTTTATTCATTAAAGCCATAAATACAACTGGGGCATTAGTTAACCCAAATGGCATTATTAAGAACTCAAAATGCCCATACCTGACTCCTGAAAGCACTTTTCGGTATATCAGCCTTTGCTATCTTCAACTGATAGTACTCAGATCTCAAATCTAACTTAGTGAACACCTGAGCTCCCTGCAACTGATCAAACAAATCATCAATTCTAGGCAACGAGTACTTGTTCTTCACTGTTATCCGATTCAGTTGCCTATAATTGATGCATAATTTTAGAGTTCCATCTTTCTTCCTCACAAATAATACTGCAGCTCTTCAAGGCGGTACAATGGGTCTAATAAAACTCTTTTCTAGCAACTCCTATAATTGAGCCTTCAATTCCTTTAGTTTCATAGGTGACATCCTATATGGAGGAATAGATATAGGAGTAGCACCCGGAACTAAGTCGATCGTGTGTTTCCCGATTTGGAGGTAAGCCAGATAGCTCAGCAGGAAACACATCCAGGAATTCGTTAACAACAAGAATGTCCTGCACATTCTGCTTAGTTCGGGTATCGATGATGTGGGCCAAATAAGCCTCACATACCCTTTACACCAACCTCAAAACACTTATGAATGAGATCAGCCTGGCTGGCACTGCTTGACTAATACCTCTAAAAACTGCTATCGGCTAATTAGGAGATTCTAATACCACCTCCTTAGTATAGTAGTGCACGATAACCCTATGAGCAGTAAGCCAATTCATGCCTAGGATAATATCTATCTCCCTTAACTATAGTACGATCAAGTCTGCCTCCAATTTTGCTTGATCAATTCTAATCAAGCACCTCTTATAGACTTCTCCTATTACTGTAGTACTATGAATCAGAGTACTCACCTCTAATCCATGCTTCAATAACTCTCTATCACAAGGCAACCTAGATGTCTTATGCGGTGCAATAAAAGAATGCGTAGATCCAGGATCTAGAAATGCAAATGCTTCAAAAGCAAAAATAAGCAACACACTTGCAACGACATCCGGAGAATCCTGAGCCTCCTGCCTGGTCATGGCATAAATTCTAGCCTGAGACTGCAGTCAGTTGCTTCACACCTCAGTCCTGATAGTAGGACTTCCGGAACTCATCCTGCCTCTACCACGACCTCTCTGTCCGGTCCCACTAGTTCGGCTCTACAGAACAGTAGCTTTACTCACTGATCCCCCTCTCACACCAGACTGGGCTCTAATAACAACAGGACAATCTCTGATCTGATGATCATAAGAGTCACATTTAAGGCAAGCTCTAGACAGTCTCCAGCACTCACCACTATGCTTCTTCCCACGATGTTCACAATTGGGCAACTGACTCGCTAATGCTCCTCTTCCACTGCCAAACTACATGAAGCTACCCCTTTGTTTGAACCCCGACTATCTTGATCTAGCCGGTGGTCGAAACAATCTATTATGGCGTTTACTAAACCTTCTTCCAAAACTACTCTGAAAATCACTTGGCCTCTTGATTCGGGACTTCAGCCTATACTCTGTTTCTCCCTCTCTCAATGGCTGCTCAATTTTGATCGAGGCAGCTCTCAACTCAGTAAAACTGCTTAAGTTGGTGATTGCTAACCTTGTCCTGTTCTCCATGTTCTGCCCATCTTCAAATCTCCTACACTTGTCTTCCTCAGTAGGAATCAAGGTAATAGCATATCCCATCAATTCGTTGAACTTTATTTCATTCTCCGTCACCAATAAACTACCCTGCTTCAAATCCAAAAATTCCTTCATCTTTTTGTCCAGGTAGATCTTGGGCATGTAGTTCTCCCTAAAGACCCTCAGAAAGTCTCCCCACTTCAGGTTACAAGGCCTGGTGGAATGGTACTATCTGGAACAGTTTTCCACCATTGGTAAGCTGGGCTTTGTAGTAAGGAAATTGCGTAGTCGAACTTGTCATCTGGCTCACAGTCCATCAGATTAAAGATCCTCTCCGTTCTCTCTAGCCATCCTCAGCCTCTGCAGGGTCTGTACTTTCGTAGAAGTCCACAACCCCTTATTTTCGCAGCTTGTCGTACCTCCTTTTCTCTTCTCTTAGGAATTCTGGGAGGCATTATCTCAGGTCGAGGTACAGAAGACTCTTTACTGGCTCCTGTTGATCCTAGGTTAGCTGATTGTTCCTCTTGATTACCTATATTGGATGACCTATAATAGACAATGATAGTGATTATTATTCAAGTTTCTCACTACATATCATGTCTATATGCTTAATCTGTCCCTATGGATGTCAAACCATGCTCCTACAAGACGCATACCTGACATCCTGAAGGATATCCGAGTACGTATCCTGCAAGGGTGGCATGCTAGTGCAGTCACGTTTCTAACTTAATCATGGCATCAACATTCAAAGCGTAAATATCACAATATTTTAAAACCCAAAATTCCTCATTTCATTTCATAAAAACCGAATATACGTTGTAGCTTTACAAAACATCCATATATGTATATTATCAAGATTAATTACAAAACACGCTACATACATGAGGAATTATACAAAAATTTCTAGCTAGATCCTTCAGTCTCAGCTGACCGACCTTTGAGTCATTTCTTCTATCCAAAAGTACAATAACTAAGCTTCTTGTAGAGTCTCTCTGTCACTAGTATCCTCTCACGGTCCTGAAATGTTAACGTTGCAATTTTGGTGAGTTTTGCGAACTCAGTAAGGTAACCATCCTTGATGGTTCATTCAATTAATACATCATATCAATACATACAATCACATAATTCACATCATTTTATTTATCATCATCTAGCATCACATAACACTTTGTTCATAATTTTCACGTTCTCATTCAAATACAAGTCAACAGTACATTTCAATCATTCAAGCATACATATTAAATGTATATGCAATGCTCATAAGACTTATTTCAGATTATTACATTGTTGTGACCGAGTGCCGATAAATGTCCCGTATCTATTGTGGCTACCGGGCTTATTGATAACTGTCTCTTATTCGTTGGGGATACAACACTCATTATACATGGTGAGCCTTTGGCTCTTAATCACAATATGAGCTTTAAGATCATTTTTGATGGCTACTCAGGTCATACTGTCATTATCTATTTATGCATTCATGTAATGAAATGCCTTACATAAATTCATTCAATCAAAAGTGCTTGATATTACACAGTCATATTCACTATCGCATTGTCATTCACATTTATCATCGGACCTTGATCTGACATTCCACATATACGTTAATAATCATTTATTTCGTTAAATTTGCATACAAGGAACACTTCCAATAGGTCATTCGTGCATCAAATGCCTTGGACATTCAATGTCCGGAATCAACACAATCAAATTCACAAAATAATTCAATACAGAATTTAAAACAAACAATTAATTAAGTGAGACCATCTAGGTTACTCATAGGTTGCTCCAGAAAGCTATTACCTCGAAGTTCTGGCAACGTCTGGATGTGGTTGCTCAAATCGCTCTTCTAAATTATGCAATTCATACACATTTACACACATCACAACTTTGCATAATTAAAAGTATTCATTTATGCACAAATGTGTATATGGATTATATACAATGCATGTTCAACGACAATCCTGGGTATATTTCCATTATTCTCATCACATGATCATTCAAATATCAAAACTCACATAAGTCTAATTTGAACTTAGGTTTACACCTCATTAAAAAAAATTGAGTCTAAGTTCATAACTCAATCAATCATTCCAGCTTTTTTTTCTTTTCTAAAAACAGATTTTTGGGTTCATTTGGCATGGTCATTAAGACAAGGAAAATGAAGTATTTAGGCTTCACCTTCTTCTAAAACAATGTTCCCATAAGTCCTAAGTTTCTAATGACACCAAGGTCTCACAATTTGGTTTAATATTCTGTAAGTTATACACAAAATATTTTAGACTGTACTCAAACTGCAACAGTACTTTGTACTCAACTTTAATTCAAAGTTTGAAACTCTTAGAGACATAATTAAAATTTAATTCCTTCATGAAATTTGTAACCATATATCTCTAGTTTAATATAAATAAAAAATAATCTCATTTGGATATCTAAAGATTAAGATATGGCCAAAATACAGATGTATGTTCAGTGAAAACACTCCATTTAACAATATTCCAACATACTTCATCATTTTCATCCTAAACTCATCAATCAATCCTTTATTAACAAATTCAGATGGCCATAAATTTTGGTGGAGAGGAAAAAAAATGTGTGAGGAGTTTGTGGTTCAAATTTCGAGTTATTCGAGGTCGGGAGAAGAATTTATGGTTAAAAGAGTGAAGGGTGATCAAAACTGTTATAAGTCTCTGCACTCTCACTATCGTGTAACTCCATCTAATTCTTCTCTCTCTGAGGTCACGATCATGCGACTCCTCTATTGTTACTCTCTGTCATGATCGTGCTTCTGCACAATCGTGCAGCTCCTCTGAGGTTCCCTCTCTGTCACGATCGTGCTTGTGTTTTGCAGATTCATACGAAACTGCAGATTTTCATCTCTTCTTCATCTCTTTTACTAAATTCAACATTTCTAACTTATGTCTTCATTATTTCCTCTTCATTTCTACTTCCATTTCAGTTTACCTCAACACAAACAAATCAAAATCTATGATTACTCACAAATATCAAAAACTGAACATATCAAACATGCATTCCTCATATTTTCTGCAATTTTTTTCATCTTCTGCACTTCGTCATTTTCTTCAACACCCTCATTTCATCTCTAACTTCTCATTTAAATTTTTCCCATATCACGACATCACCTTACTCCTTTTTCCTTAACTCTAGACTCATTTTAGTTCATTTCTAAAACACCCAAAGAGATTCACGCAAATACAGTGAAAACAGAGCATACGTATATCATCTTTCATGAACTTTTTTGCACTCTTTTATACATGTTTTCAACAATCTGTCTATCTCAAAAATCATTTCAATAACATCTTATGAAATATTGATCATCAAATAAGGAAATGCAAGACATGCGACACACCCTAACTTCTCATCCACGTTTCAGCAAATATACATCCTCATTTTCTAAACAGTTAACTGTTAACTAACATGATGCATGTTTCATTATACATATCATGAGGGACCATACGATACCTAATTGTTTAAAACTCCAAACTCTTTTAAAATCATGTGAACCCTAGCTTTCCAATATCACGTGATCATCAACAGTCAAAGGTTGTAGGGTTAGGTATTTCAATGATAATGAAGAAGATAACAAAAGGAGAATAACAAGTGGGAAGTGAGAGCAAAGTTTACATTGTGAGGGTGAGAAAATTTCTAGAAGTAAGAAGCTTACAAAAGATGAAGAATGTCACGAAGAAGAAGACAGCAAGATCAAAACAATTAATTTTTAGTCTTTCTAGGAATAATCATATAATAAAGACTAGGCTTGGCAAGTGACACTTGTCACTTACCACCTGACCGATTTCTATGAGTTAAACTAGGTTCTCATATTAAACTAGTCCAATCAACTCCAATTTTTACTCCAATTGTCTCATAATTTTCAATGACATTTATCAATAAATCCCAAAGTCATCTATAAAATTTTTTACTGTCATTTGACTCTTATTTCTACTACCATTCATCAATTGACTTGCCACTTGACAATTTTTCTAATCCAAAAATACCCGAAATTTTTGAAAATTTCCTAAATTTTACCAAAAACTCTAAATCAATAAGTATACTCTCCAAATCAATTTCAACACATAAAAAACATAATTCTCAATATAATCACATTTATAACTCAGTTATACCAAAAAAAAAATGTCAATGAATGAATGTACAATTATTTTAATGTGCAAAAATCAATATTCATGTGTGTGTGTATGCCATAATATGCATGAGCATGAAATGCACTTTCTAGCTTCTCAATAAACTCTCATGTACACTATTTTAGGGTTCTAGCCCTTAACATGGAATAATGAGATGTTGCATTACCAATAGTAAACAAACAGAGATGTTCAACATTTAGGTACATTAATCAAAACCAAAACAACAATCTAATAAGCATATGAAACAAACATATCTTAAATTACTAATATACATCATTGTCATTGGATCTAGTTGTCCATATATTATACATGTTGGTTGCCATATTATTCCTAAATGTCAACCACTCATCAGTTGCACTAATTTGTGTAATGTATTCCATTTCATCATCTTCTTCACTCTCACCTTCGTCACTCTCCTCTTCGTCTTTAGTGATTGAATTTTGTGGATCAAATCTTATGAACTTGCGAATCAAGTTGTGTAGAAGGGAACAAACCATTATAACCTGAACTTAGGTTTCAACTGAGAAAAATGAAGGGGATGCAAGGATCGTCCATCTTCCTTTTAACAATCCAAAGCATCTCTTAATAACATTCCTTGCTTTGGAATGTTTCATATTAAAGTATTCCTCTGTTGTCTCTGCTCGATGGCCATCAAATTCTTTGAGATGATAGCATTGCCCTCGATATAGAGCAAGAAATCTATTTGCATTGCAATATCTAGAGTCAACCAAGTAATAACATCCTTCATAATTAAACATATCATTATGATTGAGCAGCATAACTCAAAAAGAAACAAGTGATTGTGAACATACCTGGATCTGGACACTTAAGATGTAACTTCTTTTGAAGCACAACAGAAACATTCTCACCCAATTATACCTTTTCATTGCCACTTAACTTTCTCTTTAAGGTACAGAGTTCCTTCAGAAATTTAGCATAACGAGAAATTTGTTTAATAGCATCAAGCAAAGGAATATTGACCTGTACCTTGCGAAAAGTTTCCAGAATTTCTTAATATTGACCTGTACCTTGCGAAAAGTTTCCAGAATTTCTTTCTCTTTCTCCTCCTTCTTCTGCTTGGCAAAACAACTAGGAAAAGGAGCTTGTACACTAAACTTAGGTGTGACAATGCAAGAATCACCCTCCTTTTTCTCTTGTGACTGCTTTGGAACTTCTTTCTCTACTTTTTCTTCAGCCTCTCGCATAGAAACCTTTGGGGTAGGTTCCTTTAACTCTTTACCACTTTAAGTGTAATAGCACAAGCACTCTTCTTTGGATTCACCTCAAGTTGAGAAGGGAGCTGTCCTGAATTTTGTGCCTCCAATCTATTGATGACAATTGCCATTTGGCTCATTTGAGTCTCAAGATTCTATATGCTAGCTTGCGTATCTTGCTGAAATTTTATGGTATTCTATTGAAAGTTCATAGTATTCGTGGCCAATGGAACTTTTTTCCCATTTGTTGTTGCTATCTAGGCACATAAGGTTGTTTATATGGCTGAAAATTAGAACTTACTTGTTGTCCCTGATTGTTGCCATAACAAAGGTTTAAATGATCTCACCAACCCAGATTATATGTATTTGAAAAGGGGTCATACTTCCTTTGAGGTTTTCCTAAATAACCACCCATTGCCTTGGCTTCTTTAACTTGGTATTTTTGTAGAGTGGGACACATATCTATGAGATGGCCAACCATAAAACAAATACCACAAGTCTTAACTTCCTCTTTCCTACATACCGCAAGTTGACGCACCAAAGAAGTCAAATCATCTAATCTTCTTTCCAACGATGAAACTCCCATCTCATTAACACGTCTTGAACCATAATCATTTCAAGCTCCAAATTGTTAAGAGTTAGAAGTCATAGTTGAGATCAAATGTAACATCCCGTTCCCATACTAAGGGTTAGAACCCTAAAATCCGGTACATGTGAGATCAATGAGAAATTAAGAAAAATGCATTTTTATGCTCATGCATATTGTTAGCATACACACATGTGAATTTGGATTTTTGCACACATTAAAATGACTGTACATGCATTCATTGACATTCTGGGTATAATTGAATTGTAATGTGATTATATTGAGAATTGTGGTTTTTATATGTTAAAAATTGATTTGGAGAGTGTATTTGCTCATTTAGAAATTTTGAAATTTTTGGAGAAGTTTCTGGAAATTCTTGGGTAATTTTTGGACTAAGAAAAATGCCGAGTGGCAAGATAAATGATAAATGGTAGTAAAAATTAATGTCCAATGGCAATGGAAATTTTGATAAAAGATTTTAGGATTTATTGACAAGTGCCAATGAAAATTGAGAGACAATTGGAGTAGAAATTAGAGACAAATAAACTAGTTTTTAATAAGGGTCCACATGGGACCATAAAGAGGTGACAAGTGGTAGTGACACACTCTTTATCTCTCACGTTGGAACCTCTTGCAAGACACTCTTAAGTGTCTTTCATTTTATTTCTTGTTTTATCTCTGACGATTGCCTATTGCTTTCTTCTTCTTCTTCATTTTTGTTTTCTCCAATCACTTCTTACCTCACCAACATTGGAGCTTGTTCTTGCCTCTATTTACCACCATCATTTTGCTATCTTCTTCTCCTTCACTTTGTCATTAAAGAACCCAACCCTACCACCTTTAGAACATGAAAATCGTGGGATGCTTGGGAGCTAGGGTTGAGTGATATTTTGAAGAGTTTGGAGCTAAAACAAGTAAGTAGCTTGTTAAATATCATGGGTTTGTTTAAATGAAGCATTTATGGTGATAGTTAGAGGTTAATAACATGAAATGGTGTTTTGTGCATGTATGTGTCGTGAATGATGAAAAGCCTAGGTAAATTTCTTTCTTTTTGTATATGTATGATGATTAATGTTGGACCCCGTCTCCAATGCCTAACATTCGGACCCACAAAGCATAGAGGACCCAAAACCGAACACACAAACGACCACAACTAGGGGAAAATTCAATTAAAAAAATATTTGGGTTGGCTTTTTAATAAAAAAATATTCCCTTGGTTCTAACGATTCCAACGCCACTGGAATCGCTTAATTTGGATTAGAAATGAAGAAGTTATGGTTAAAATACTATCTTAAAGAAAACAGTGAAAACGGACTCTCCACCGACTTCCTGTCAAAGTTTGAAAACATTAGAGGCTAAAATTGGCAATTGATCCTTCAAAAGACTTGTAGATTTATGACTCTAGTTTAATTTAAAATAAGAATCGCCTTGATCCGAGCTCTGTAGCTCTGGATATTTAAAAAAAAATTTGTAAAGTACGTTCAAACTTTGGCAACCGATCATTACACTTTGTTTCAAACCACCTTTTTTAATTTAAAATAAAAACTAATGAAATAGGTGGGGAAAGATAGGAAATTTTCTTAGAAAACCAACGCTTTAAAAATGGGGTCAAACGGAAGTCTACACACAAAGTTATGACCAAAAGAAGGAAGAGGTATCGGTCAGCCAGAACCGACCCCAAAAGCCCGCGGCAGCTCGGCATGGGCGAGCGGCCAGCACTAGCCCGCGCGCCAGCTGCCTGGAGCTCGCATGGGCGAGCGCCTGGAGCTCGCTTGCTCGCTCACGAGCGCCTGGACGACCTGATCTGCAATCCGACCTACCTGGCTTCTAACCCTTATAACTTTTGACTCCGAGCTCCAAATCAGGCGCGGTTTGTTGCGTTTGAAAGATAGGAAAAAAATCTACATTTTTCAAGATGGACTCAAGGACATGCGCGGACTCTAAGGAAAACAAAAATTTAGTCTACGACTGACCAACTAGCTCTCTACCAACAGTACCAGAACTTTAAAACTACCATAACTTTTGACTCCGAACTCCGAATTTAGAAAACTTAGTGCCTACGGAAAGATAAAAGAATTATCTACAACTTTCATGAAGATCACCGACCTGAAATCCATCTCTATAAGGGTCAAAAGTGGACTCAAAGCTTCGGCTATGAATCTGTCAATTTGACAGCACCTGCATTTAACACCAACGACTCTACCTACCAATTAGACACATCAAAAATAGCTCATAAACCTTAGCAAACATTCCAGAGAGCTCTCCCAAGCACAAACCCAGCAGCAACTCAAAAATTAAAAAGGACTCATACACAAACTCTTTCCCAATCCATACACAGATTTCAGATCAATACCAACACATGAAAAAGAGAGTACTGAAGCTCTCAAGCTCCTTTCCAAACACAAAGGTTCATGCATAGCTTTGGTTACATATCGGCATATTCATCAAAGATTAAGTACAAAATACAAAAGATGAGATGCTCAATGATTGATATGCTTACAAAGCTATTTCAAAAGCTAGCTACTAACTTAATACAAAAGTTTCTAGGTTTCTTGGAGTTATGCCCGATGCCTTGCAAGGTTCGGCTCTCAACTTGAGTTTGCACCTGAGGAGGGAGAATGGGGTGAGCTAACACGGCTCAGTGGCTAACAAGTTTATAGCCATCGTGTAATGAGCCATACAACACACAAATAGGAAATCCAAAGCATTTGAAATCAACATATAAACCATGAATATCCAACTT
>JANIHZ010000007.1:41794362-41807358 GCA_027478365.1 Erythroxylum rufum
GATTCGCGATCAGTTTGGATTTTTGGATTAAGTAGTTGGGTTCCGGAAACGGGATCCAACATAGGTGGTATCAGAGCAAGAGGAGTTTATAAGGAATCTGTATAAGTAGTTGGGATTCAGAAATGGGTTCCAACAATATTGGAGCGAGAAAATGAATTGACGATAGTTAAAGTCTAATTCATTTCTGAAGAGTCGGGTTCCGAAAACGGGACCCAACATGAGTGGTATCAAAGCAAGCTTATGAATCATTTTTAGGTTCCGAAAACGAGACCCAACACTTTAGCAGCTATCCAATTTTTAAGGAAATTGAGAATATTAAGGACGCAGAAATCAAAGTAATTCTTGTATTTGATTTTGTATTGTGATGAGTCCATCAATAACTAATTGTTCACTAATATTATGTTGAGGTTGAAACTATTTAGGATTAATAATTTTAACTATATGTTCCGAATTTTGTCTAGGTTTAGTAAATCTTATTGGTTTTTGAAGACGTAATGATCTTGATCTAAAAAAATTAGGTGTAGTTAATGAGGTACTAGAATTAGAAAAAGAATGTCTAGGACTTATAATTGGATTTATTGGATATTGAATTTTTGGTAATGTGCGTAAATTTGTTCGGATATTAGTTCCTACTTTAACATCACTAAATAACTGATTAATGTAAATTTTACTTGTATTTCGAAATTCTATGCTATTGTGTGAATTAGTTAGAGCATAACTAATTTGATAAGTAATAGAAAAGGGATATTGTCCTAAATTTATTAAATTTTCTTTATAAAATTTATATGCAATTGTTATTGTTTCATCTAGATTATGTGATTTTAAAGGGATGCCTAATTTTAAACGAGTGTTAAATTTAATTTTTCCATAAGCTAAATTTCCATTCATTATCCCTATTATTTGATCATTTAAATTATTCATTCGTTCATCAACTATTGCATTCGTATATGAGAATCTATTCCTTTTTGGAAAGTTGATTTTAACAAAATTTGTATTGTAGATAGATGGATATATCTGATTTTATGCCTTTTATCTTCAGGTATTTTTTGTAATTGTTTAGATATTTGTTCTTGGTCAATTAAATTGATTCTAATATGTCCATTACACTGGTCTATCCTAATTGGTGTTTCATGGACTATTTTACCAAAATAAATAATATTTTTTTCGATTTATAATATGTTTAAAAAGAGAATATTGTATGCCTTGTCCGTCTTTTAGATTTAATTGAGCTTTAGCTATTTGTTTTTGTTTTTCATTTGATAATAAAGTATTGATATGAAAAGTAACGGTTGATTCTGTTAATTCTAAATTATCTATTTCGAGGATATTTGGATTTTCTATTTGATCTTGATCAGTCATATTTAGTGAGAAGTATGTGTTTGGTGTTGATGTAATAAATATTGTAAATAAATTAATTCTTGTGTATAAAAATATAGAGATTATTAGCTAATTCTAACTTTTCTTAAATTGGTCTAATTGCATTAGGATTACTAATACTAAATTGAACATAATGATAGCGGTTTTCGTAATGTTCTTTTTCGGCTGATACTATAATTTTAATAGATCAATATAGTGTAAATGATTTTGTAGTTGCCTACAATAATTACACCTAGTGGGTTCCATTTAGGTGTAACTGATAGTGTTCACTAAATTGTTTATGTAAGTTTTGAAGTTTAATAATTCTTGATTATAGATAGTTGTATTAGTAATGATACGATCTTGACAATTTTGAAAGTCTAGAGAATATGATTCGATTGTTTGTAATAATAAAAGTCGTTGAACTTTCCAAAAATCAATAATCTGTTTAGTAATGTTTATTTTTTGAGTAGTAAGTTTAATAAATGTATAAAAAGCTCGACAGTTTTGACAATTGGAGTGTAAAGACATAGTTTTAAGTATTAGTCATAGAGAGGTAAATGGGTTTGATGAGTATTTCAATAATCTACATACCTTAATAAATAATGTAAAAGCTCATAGGAGAAGTGATATTTTAAACATTTCCAAAGAAATATATAAAGAGAATATGGATCTAAATATGTAAAACATATAGATAGGAATGTAAAAAGTGGTAAACATGCATAGATAATAATAAAATAAACATAAATAATAATTGATGAAATAAGAAAAACTATCGAATTCATACCTGTTCTCGTTTCCTTTTGGTGCCAATCTGAGGCGAGAGTTGGAAGTTGAGAGGGAAGGTAAAGAAAACGAAAGAGTATTTTATTTCATACTGAGCTAATGCTCAGGAGCGTCCTTATATAGACATAAAAAAAGAAAAGCCAAAAACATAAAGGGCCAAAAAACACTGATGGCTGACAAAGAAAAATGAGATTCCTTTTAAAAGAAGGAATCATTAAAGTAAACATAATATAAAGTGAACCCGAAGGGCCAAAAGAAGGAATCATTAAAGTAAACATAATATAAAGTGAACCCGAAGGGCGTACATCCTTCTTTCGATGATGATTCTTTGTCTTTAGTCTTCAATAATGGTGCCAAGAGAACAGTTGTCATCTTTATCGGTTTTGGAGGTGGTAGGATAATAAGTACAGCTGTGTTGAGCATGAGTGCGAAGTTGATTACAGATGGCATACTTCCATGGTTCTGATAAGTTATCAAAAAGGTTATCTAGTTTTGGGAATGGTTGTTCAAACTGATTAAGTATTTGTCGAACCTCTAGAGATATTGGTGATTTATAATTTGAAACCATAATCATGTTTGGACCTTTGTAATTTACCTTGAGTAATGAGTCTGAGTTAATCTTTAGGCATTGTTGGTATACTCCTTCTATAACACTGAAGGTTGAATTAGTTTATATTTTCCCATTCAAACTGATGTTTGGGAGATTCGTCTATCAGAGGATAGATGCCATTGCTAATTCCAATGTGAATGAAAGCCACTATGGAGTTATAGAAGGTTTGAAGTACCCTGACTACAAGCTATAGCTTTTAGTTCAAGTGGTATCAGAGCCTCTTAAACGGCAAATAAATAATTTAGCTCAACCATGGAGAATATAGAACAAGATATTAAACAACAATTAAATGAAATAACCCAATTAATTAATCAATTAACACTTCAACCTTCTCCTGAAAATTTAACTCCTATTATAGATAAAGATGAAATTATTTATGGATATGAATCTGATCAAGAATTATATGTAGACTGTGGTAAAAATAAAGAACAGCCTAAGAGTAGTCATGCTGGTGAAAAACGAAAAAAGGAACAACAACATTCCTATTAATGGGAAGCTAGACCAAATGAGATTGATAATTTAAACCAATTTGGATATTATCGTAAAGGAAGTAAAGTTAGAAAGTTTCCTTCAGAATATACACCAAAACATATAACTTTAGGACCAAATGGAATACTTAATTTAGAGTGTGTTATAGCACCTGAAAAGTTATTATTAGAATGGGCTAATAAATTACAATTAATAATTCAAATAGAAAAACCATTTGACAGATTAGATAATAAAAATTTATTATGGAATTTTATAACTTATAAAACAATAGGAGTAGCCTTAGACTTTCTCTTAGATAATGAAGAAAGAATAAAAGCAACCTCAGCCTATTTAACTACAGTTGACAATGTAAATGTCTTTCAAGTTATATTAAGCGAAATCTATAAAGAATTTATTGGCAAAGATGTAGCCTCTCTCTCTATATATATATATAAAGTGTTTATTGGCAAAGATGTAGCCTCATATATATAT
Organism: Erythroxylum rufum; assembly: GCA_027478365.1. Classification (NCBI taxonomy): domain Eukaryota; kingdom Viridiplantae; phylum Streptophyta; class Magnoliopsida; order Malpighiales; family Erythroxylaceae; genus Erythroxylum; species Erythroxylum rufum. The sequence continues at coordinate 41,798,075 of JANIHZ010000007.1, forward strand.
ATAAGGATACATCTTTGCCAATAAACTCTTTTTTTTTGGGTATGTATTCTTATGCATAGCTCTTGACTATTCAATTCCATATTTTATCCATTATGAGTTGAGTTATCAAATTAGCACCAACTTGGTATCATAAACCCTTACAAGTCACTTATACATGTTACCATATCCAATGTAAATCAATCTCTTCACTATACAAAATAATGTGTGCTTATATACCCTAAGACCATTCAAACATTACAGTTTGTGTACTATCATTTTACAATTAGGTTATACTTTTAAGTAAGCTTGATTTACTTCAAATTCATCAACCATATATTACACTTCTCCTTGTACATTTTCATGATCTAATAGCCTTTTATATTACTCACAATTGTTACTTTAAAAATGAAAATTTCAGCAAGCCAGATATCTTAATTCACCAAACTTTTTCCAGCAATATGTATTTATACATTTACCAAATTCTCATTCATAACTACCCTGTGTTCTTCAATGCTCATTCATCCATACTTAATACAAATTACACATGTCCTTAAGATCATATTTTCATTAAAAGAACACATTTATTCCTTTAACACATCATAATTTCCAACTTTGAATACAACCACATCAAAACAATCCATTCTTTAGTTTATGTCGTCGATTAACTACATATCCTTATCATACTCTTAACCAATTAATCAAGAAACAATTTAGGCTAATTCCTAGCCTTAATTAAGTCCAAATACACCAACATAGATTGAATTTTCTTACTAGTTTGATATGTACATAAGGCTGAAACTAAAGTTCGTTCCAGAATTTGTCATCAACATCACTAATGTGTGTAACTTTACTTCCTTCAATAATTTAGAAATTTTACAAGCTTAGAGACATCACTAACACCTGAAATTTTCCAGATTTCATTTCCTTTAAAGTTAATTCATTTCAAGTTAATTCAACTTCCATATTAGTTACACTTAGGCTCACAAAATTCTGCTCACTTTTTCTTTACCATTCACTTTTTACAATCACACCTACAACCTTATTTGAAAACACCTTTATATGACCAATTTTTAGCATGAATTCCTCATCAATTATACTTCAAATACCAACTTAAATTATCTATGCAACAACCCATAAGCCACTATTTTCGTACATCCAAAAATAGGACAAAAAAGTAACCAATTCATTCTTCATTCATTTTTTCCAGCACATCGTTAACACCAACAACCCAGTCAATCCATCCCTAATTAGCCATAATAAAATTCTACTAACATATACCACAATAAGTTAGTGTTTCACTTACTTGATTAGCTTGAATGCCACCTCAAATGTCAAGCTTGCTTAGCCACACTTGTATGCAAGAACATTTCAAGAACATTAAGGGGATGAGTTCAGGCGTGACTAAAAGAAAAAGATAGCAACACATGTAACGATGTTTTGCCTCTATAGCTATCTTTATGATGGATTTTGCATGGGTTTTAGGGTGGTAATGTACAGAACTAAGGCAAAAATTCAAAGGTGTGAGTTAGGTGTAGGTTTCGACAATGAGAGGGAGGAGATGGAGAGTATACAGCCAGAAAAATGACGAAAGAAAATGACCATGGAATGTATAAGTCATATGGAGGACACTTGTCATGTATTAGAGTAAGACACATGCCCCCTTTTTAGATGGTACACATGTCCTTTATGACTTCCATATGTTACTTAATTCTCTAAGCCATATGCTACTCATTTCATAGGCTTAGTCATCCCAAATCTTCACATGTCAACTTCATTTTGCAACTTTCATACCCCAAAACATGTCAATTAAATGCACATAAAATCTTTGTCACTTTGTTTTCATATTTCTAAATCATGATTCATATGTGTATGCTAATATTATACATATGAATAAAATCATAAAACCATATCCTAAATGCACCAATATAATTATATAATGATGTAACTCATGTTACTTTGTATATTATGAGTAAATGAAAGCTTCTAACACTTTAACCTTTAGTTGTTTTGGAAGAAAAACCCACTGCTATTACAAGATAGCAGTGGGTTTTTCTTCCGAAAGTGTCAAGTCAAGATCTAACACACTCAAGTGGAAATTGACTTGTTCATTCCATTCAGAGAAGATTAAACCATTAAATACGGTAACAGAAGAAGCTTACGAATAAAGCAAAATTGTTGTAAATAAACATAGATACTCATAATTAATTTTATTATAAATTCATATCAAACTTCAAAGTATACTATAAAACACCTTTGGGTATATACTACAACACACAATCATAAATAAATGCCACTTTTCATCATTATCAAGAAATAAAATTCTTAACCAAACACATACGTCATCTTTGGATAAACAAAATATATTTGACCTAAGAAATTTAATTTCTTCAATGATGCTCATTAATCATAGAATAAAAATTTTTCCTTTGGGCAAATCCTAAAGTTCTAATAATCAACGAACGTCATTTATTCATCAATTTTCTTAATTGACATTTTATGAGTGTCACGAATAAATGACTATTTTATGCATGATATTTTAATCATTTTAGCTTGGTGACTTTGGTGATCATAAACTATATATTCCGACTTCAAATCATGCATATAAATAATTTTTTTCATTTACATGCATATAAGACAAAACGAAAGCACATATTAAATGCATATAAGACAAAAGACAACATATATTAAATGCATGTAAGATAAAAAGACAATACATAAGAGATATAGTTATTGGTACATCTGGGGAATCATATATTGTGAAAGAAACACATAATATAAAATTCATAGCAATACGATCATACTTCTTTATACTGTTACAAGTGTTGAATTATATCCCTCTCCTATTGCATTTATGGGCAGTGATTTTATATTTCAACCACGTAATTCACAATGATGATATAGAGGCAAATTTTCATAAGGGAATCATATGTGGAAGACAATATTCATCATAGATAGGTTCTTCAACAATAATTATTCACTATTTGTGATGGAAAATTATAGGTTTCTAAACCTGTCTTTGATACCATATGTAAGGAGAAATTGATTTTGTCTACACTATAAAGGATCTTGAAACCAATAATTTTCACATACCTGGATTTAATGAAGAAGGCATGATGCTTGATCTTGATAATAATTACCTTCTCTGTGTAGAAAAATTGGTGTCTCTCCACTTCTCCCTTTCTTTTGTTTACACGTTCTTTTCTGATGGATGCGTAAGTTTTTCTTAAACGTATAAATTAGGGCAAAAAGAGGACCAATTTTATGTGTGCCTTTCTTTTAGTCTAATACATCCGTCAAGGATCAATATGTAAATAATTAATAGATGAGAATTTTCTATGTTAATAATTTCCCTAATAATATCATATTTGAGTAGTTGTATCTGAATAGCAAGTTACTAACCTCAATCCCTAATTTTTAGGCCACTTGAATTGCCTCACGACAACTTCCAACATCCTCCCACTTGGCCTAAAATTTGATGAAACTAATGCATAAGTATGATGCATTTACAATTAAGCACCAAAACTCATCCTTAAAATATCATACTTATCTAAATATGATAAAACACTAAATGTAGGTTATGGCGGTTGTATATTTATTACATAACATACTCCTTTCCATATATCACAAACACCGGTGCTTTACCATATTAGACCTATAATTGACACATAAATTTCAATATGGTTTATAGTAATGTTTCTAGTAAATTCAAGTTATGACATGTCAAAATACTATTATGTGCAAATTATAACTAGAAACAATAAATGGTGTATATTAGAAACACATCAATGAGCTCAAAATGTCAACTTTATTAGATACATAATTTGAAAGGACAACCAAGACCCATTCTTTGCACATGTTCTTTAAATGTTTTTGGTTGTAAATCTTTAGTTAACGAATCTGCTATCATGAGATCTATTCTAATATGCTCAATAGACACTCCCTATTTTTGAACCTCCTCTTTAACAGCAAAATACTTTAGTTCCATATGCTTGGCATATCTTGAGTATTTGTCATTTTTGGAGAAGAACACTCTTCCAGAATTATCACAATAAATTTTTAGCGGCTTAGTAATGGTGTCGACAACCCCAAGTCCTGAAATAAAGTTCCGTAACCATAATGCATGTATTGTGGCTTCAAAATATGCCACAAATTCTACTTCCATGGTGGATGAGGCCATGACAGATTGTTTAGCACTTTTCCATGATATTGCTCCTTCAGTAAGAAAAACCATAAGTTGACTTTCTACTGTCAATGTATCCAGCAAAATCTGAATTTGGGTATCTAATCGCTTCCAAGTGATTAGATCTTCTATATATAAGCATGTAATTCTTTTTTCCTTGAAGATATCTTAAAACTTTCTTCGCAGCTTTCCAATGATTACTTTAATACATACCTAGCATTCCAACCTCAAAACTAATATCCGGTCTTGTACAAGTTCGTGCATACATTAGACTTCCCACAATAGAAGCGTAAGAAATTAATTTTATTTGCTTTCGTTCTATATCATTCTTCGAACATTGCATAAGACTAAATTTATCTCCTTTTTGAACTAGAGCAGTTCCAGAAAAACATTTTTGCATATTAAATCTCTCTAGAATTCTTTCAATATAGGCTTTTGAGACAATCCTAACAGTCCTTGTGATCTATCACGGAATATTTCAATTCCTATTACACAGGATGCCTTTCCCATATCTTTCATTTCAAAATGCTTTAAGAGAAAATCTTTTGTCTCATGCAATATGCCTAAATCATTATTAGCGAGCAAGATATCATCAACATATAGGACTCAAAATAAAATTTTGCTCCCACTGATATTTTGGTATATACAAGGATCAATAAGATTTTTTTCGAAATGGAAAGAGGTGATGGTATTATTAAACTTAATATATCATTGCCTAAAAGCTTGTTTAAGTCGATATATTGATTTCTTAAGCTTACACACCATATGACTTTTTTCTTTAATTGAAAAACATTTGGGTTGGTCCATATAAACTTCCTCTTCAAGATTTCCATTCAAAAAAGGTTGTTTTTACATTCATTTGGTGTAACTCTAAATCAAAATGAGCTACCAGTGTGTATAATAATACGCAATGAGTTTTTCTTTGAGATAAGTGAAAATATCTCTTTATAATCAATGTCATCATTTTAAGTATATCCTTTAGCAACAAATCTAGCCTCATATCGCTCAATATTGCCATTTGAGTCAAGTTTGGTCTTGAAAACCCATTTACACCTAACTTGTTTGGAACCTTTTTGCAATTCAATGATATCCCATACTTTGTTATCATTTATAGATTTTAACTCTTCCTTCATGGCATCAACCCACTTTTCTGACTTAGCACATTCTATGGCTTGTGAAAATGAAATCAGATCCATATTAATTCTAATATCAAGATCTGATTCTTGCAAATAAACTTAATAGTCACTTGAAATAGCTAATTTCCTTATTCTTTAAAATCTTCTCAAAGGTATTTCATGTGACTCATTTGCTTCAGATCTGTGTGAGTTAGTTTCTTCAATGGATATTTCATCATTCAAATGTTATTCATTGTTGTCAATACGTTCTTTAACAATTGGAACAACACTTAGAATAATAATGGTTGAAGGAACACTTACAGATAAAGGAACATTTATCTTTACTTCTTTTGTGTCCATAGTTTGTTGTTCCTCACTCCCATTAACTTCACCATTTTTAAACAAATTTGCACTAACGGATTCAACTATTCTTAGACTATGGTTTGGACAATAAAATATATACCCTTTAGATTTCTCTAGATAACCATAGTTCGAGAATTTAACTCTCTTTCATATGGATTATAAACTCTTGCTTCTGTTGGGCAACCTCAAACATGTAGGTGCCTTAAATTAGGTTTCCTATTTGTCCACAACTCAAAAGGAATTTTAGGATCTACCTTACTAGGATATTCAGTAGGTACATGGCTGTTTTTAGTGCATACATCCATAAGGATTTGGGTAATGATGAATTACTCATCAAGCTCCTAACCATATCCATCAACATTCTATTACACCTTTCTGTCACACCATTTTGTTAAGGTGTGTATGACATAGTGTATTGTGCACATAGTGTATTGAGCTAATAATTGAATTATTGATCTAATGGCATTTACACCGAACTAATGGTGGCTGCTCTGTTGCTTGCAATCACACATATCCCTCACAAGAGGGATTACATCCAGTTGCCATAATACCAAAACCTGAATATTGTTGCATCTATTCCCCCACCTTTTTTTTGTATATACCTGATAATTAGTGGAAGTTGCTTTGGTTCAGGGCTTGGAACCCTTTATGGATTTAAATATATCTCTCATAAAAGCATAACAATTTCAAAACGACTCTTCTAGGTCTTAATGACTTTATATAGACTCCTCTATCTAATTAGGATCTATACTTTGAAAGATTCAAAGTTCAAGATGTAACCGTTACTTAATGAATGATAAGTCACTTGATTTTGTTACTTAATGAATGATAAGTCACTTGATTTTGTAATTGGTGTATTGCCCCCACTTCATTACTATGCAAACTATTAACTACTTCTTCCTTCTTTTTCAGAAAATGAGGCTCGGTGCAAATCCAAGAAAGTTTCCTACCAAGAGCTTGGCATTACAAAGCTCTCTGGGTTTTATGAATGGCTATCCATACATCCACTTATTTCAGAGCCAGATAGATTAACTGAATTTGATGTAGTTCCTAGGCCGCAAAAGATGTTAATTTTTGCCTATCATCATAAAGTTCTTGATAGAGTGCAGGTAAGATGACTTCTATTTCGTCCTTCCCTATTACATGGTTCATAAGCTCTTTGGATATTATATTGCCGAACTACCAAACTGAGGAAATACTCACAAAATTTAATTGGCCAATAACTAGTAGTTCAAAAATGCTTATGTAACCTAGGAAATTGATCATTCAACCCTGAACCAGTTTAAGTAGTTCCAATCTAAACATGCTAATTTGTAGGTTTTTGTAATATTTAAAGCGAGCGGACCAATCTCAATTGCTAAAAAACAATGCTGGAACTGATTTCTTTTACATTTCTTAGAATTAACTCATAATTTTTCAGAATAATATTAGACCTATGGTGTTAACCTTCCGAAATGAAATTTATCTTAAAATGGTGCTGTTTTACATCTTTGAGGATTAGCTTATATATATATATTTGTTATGATTCAGATAAAGGATTCCTTGTAAAGAGATTCTTGTAATTTTAAACTTGTAAATATGTAGTACTTATCTCTTAGGGATTTAGTTGGATTTAGTAGTTATTATCATTGTTATTATTATTATTATTATTATTATTACTACTACTACTACTACGACTATCACCACGACCACAAATACTATTACTATAATTTTATTATGATTATTATCATTCTTCTTCTTCTTCTTCTTCTTATTATTATTACTACTACTATTACTAATATTTGCATCATTAATATTATCATTAATAACTTTTTCCTTCTTCATCTTTTTCTTATTACTTCTACTACTACTATTATTATTACTATTATTATTATTATTTATTTTCCCTCTTTCCTTTTCTCTCTCGCTCTCTCTCTCTCTCTCTCTCTCTCTCTCTCTCGCTTTCTTTCTTATCATATGGGTCATTTGGAAATGGTCTCTCTATTAGTTAGGGATAAGGTTGTGTACTATTGGACTTCCCCAGACTTTGCGTATTAGCAGGATTTATACTAGGTGTTGTTGTTGTATAGTATTATGAACTATCATCTGCGTTGACACTCAGTTAAATTCTACTATAACTTTTTGATTCTTGATTGTGTAATGCTTCTAGTTTGATGTCTAGGTTAGTCAGAAACCATTCCCTTACTATCTGCAACTTCTATTTTCTTATGTAAGGCCTAAATTGACCTTAAGTATATGATTTTGCCCTAGATTCAAGACCTTGAATTTTTCGTTTATTTTGTATTAGGAGTTCATATGTGAGAAAAAAGTTGGGTTTGTTTGCATTGATGGAACAACACTTGCAAGAGACAGACAAATAGCTGTGCAATCATTCTAGTCATCCAATGAGGTACATCTTGTATTCATTTCACAATATGTTTTTGCTTAATTACTTTCTTTTTGCCATTTTAGCCCATTGTTTTTATACTTCTAGGTATTCTCTTCTTACTAAATTGATGATTTTGATACGAAAAAATTGGCTTGAGTTTTAATGAGTGCAAGTAATATCATATTTAGCTTTCTGCTTGGTCAACATACTAACCTTATTAACCTTGATTTAGTTTGATGACGTGAGGTTACCCCGAGGTTATATTCTCTTCTATCATCCATATTCTAAGTTTAACTTTACCGTTAGGCATATTATGGGCCCCAGTAATGACTATTGTTATGCAGCGTCACCTTTAACTAGAGATTGATGTATGAAACTGCCCTAATTCCACTCATCTCATGATTTTCTATTTTAAATTGATAGGTTTTGAAAGAGTTATTCCTTAAATAACATCTAAATTATGTTTTTGATTGGTTCAATCAGTAGGTGGGTTCTTGTTTTGGCTGTTTTCTTGTTTACATTTTCTACTTCCTCAATTGTCAATTTGTTATTGCACTCACTAGACTTGTGTTGATTATATGTTTGTATTACTTCTTCTCTCTTCTTTGAAACTCTAATCGCTGTAGCTCAAAACAATTTTTCCCCCTTTATAGGAAACTAAAACATTAATCCACCCATTTACTAGGTGAAGATTGCAATAATTGGTGTAACTGCTGGGGGCGTTGGACTTAATTTCTCTTTAGCACAAAATGTTGTGTTCTTGGAGTTGCCTTAGTCTCCATCTTTGATGCTTCAGGTATGATATTAATCTAGCTGTCCTTTTTATGAATATCGAGTTAGTAGCTCAACAACAGTTTATATTGGAAATAATGTGTATTGTAAGCTACAACTTTCTTGTAATTCTTGTTTTTGGATATTGCTTTAATTGGGAATACTAGGGATCAGATTAATTTTTGATGTTTCTCTTATAAAGTATTTCCTTGTAAGTAGATTGCACTCCTAACTTTAACTAAAAACGTCTTAGCATATTCAAGGGATTGAACAAATGGCATGGTTAGAGAGGGATTGAATCCTGTTTATGTTTTATGGCCAATGTGCGTGTTGTTTGTTGTGTGTTGGACCCCGCTTCCGGAGCCCAATCCTTTTGCGAAAACATAAAACCTTAAGCGTGGCTATTACCCTGAATGGTTCATTCATTGACGCTTATTGGACAATTATCAATTCATATTCATTACTATATATTCTGATTTCTTTAAAACATCCCAAAATTTGCTCACCA
>JANIHZ010000007.1:41852287-41865429 GCA_027478365.1 Erythroxylum rufum
TTGAGTTTGAATAAGGAGCATGAGAACAAATTTGTATGAAAATGGATTTTAAGATGAATAAGATGAAAAAAAAAATTTATATCGGGATTTTCAGAGTAGTCTAAGTTTTCCAACGCGGTCTCGGATTCCATAAGTATGAGGGTTTCGGATTACGTAGTTGGGTTCCGAAAACGGGATCCAACATAGAGAGGACAAAGAGAGTATTTGATCAGATGGACTGCGAGCCTGATGAGAGGTTCGACTATGCAGTATCATTACTGCAGGGCCCAGCTTACCAGTGGTGGCAAACTGTCCCAGGCAGTACCACCAGCCCCTGCTAATTAAGGTGGGAAGACTTTTTGAGGGTCTTCAGAGACAATTATATGCCCAAGATCTATCTGGACATGAAGATGTAGGAATTCCTGGAATTGAGGCAAGGTAAGATGTCAGTGGCGGACTATGAGGTCCGATTTAATGAATTAATGGGTTATGCTACTGCTCTGATCGCTACAGAAGAAGATAAGTGTAGGAGGTTTGAGAATGGGCTTAACATGGAAATCAAAACAAGGTTGGCGAGATCCGATATAGGCACTTTCATTGAGTTTAGAGTTGCTACTGTTAGAATTGAAAAACTGATGAGGGAGAAACAAGCAGAGACTGGGCAAGGGTCCAGAGGAAAAAGGCCAAGTGAGAGTCAGGGCAGTTTTGGCAGGAGCTTCAGTAAGCGCCATAATAGACCATTCAGATCCTCAGGTGGATCCAAGGAGTCAGGATTTAGACAGAGGGGTGGTTTTACGCAGGCAGGCAGTGGAAGGACACAATGCAAAACCAGCGGCCGCCATGTGAGCATTGTGGGAAAAGGCACGGTGGAGAGTGCTGGGCTATAACAGGGGCTTATTTTGCATGTGGCTCTTTTGAACATAAAGTAAGAGATTGTCCGGTTGTTACTGGAGCTCAGTCTACTGTCAGTGGGCGATCTGGAAGTAATACTACAGTCCAACAGAGCAGAGGTGGTGGATCTGGGCAGAGGGGCAGAGGTAGAGACAGAGGGAGAGCTTTATACGATATGCAAATGCACAAGAAGGGGGGGTTGAATTGTGTATTCTTTTTGTTAATCCCCTTTTTAAAACAAATTTGTTGAAAGAACCTTGTTCCTTTCACAAGAACTACTGAAAAACAAAGTTGTAAAGTAAGATCGAAAGTTAAGAGGTAAGAGAAATTGAGAGTTGAGAGATTACGACACATCAATTTTTATACTGGTTCACCCCAAACCGTAGGCTACGTCTAGTCCTCAGATATCTTTCTGAGATTTCACTATCTCTCGAACGTTACAAGTATTCTTTGTTTCTGAGCCTCTTCAGGTCTCGTACAGCCAGTATTCTTTCACACTTAGCCTCTGCAAGCTATCTGATCTTCTTTCGATTTAAAGATAATTTGAGCTTCGTTACAGTAAAAAAATAGCTCTAGATTTTTCACACAATAGTTTCTCTCAAGTATTGATAATTTCAGTAAGTTTGAAATCTTCGACTCCGACTCTTATTTATAGCCTTCGTCTTCAACTTCTTTTTGATTCTTGATTCTTGTTTCTTTCAATAAACAGTTATTCAGTTGAGTTCTGTAACTAACTCAGCCTGATTCGTGATTTGACGTGCTGTGCTTCTGTCTGCTTTTGCTATCGTCTGCTTTTTCTTCCGTCTGCTTTTGCTATCGTCTGCTTTTGCTTCTGTCTGCTTTTTCTATCGTCTGTTTTTGCTTCCGTCTGCTTTTCTTTTGTCTGTTTTTCATATCGTCTGCTTTTCTTTCGTCTGCTTTTTCTTTCTTCTGCTTTTTTAATTAGCTTATGCCTGCTTTCTTCATTTTGCTTTTGTCTGCTTTTCACTTTAGCTTCCGTCTGCTTTTCTTTCGTCTGCTTTTCTTTCGTCTGCTTTTTCTTTCGTCTGCTTTTTTAATTAGCTTCTGTCTGCTTTCTTCATTTTGCTTCCGTCTGTTTTTCACTTTAGCTTTCGTCTGTTTTTCACTTAGCTTTCGTCTGCTTTTTGTATCTTGGCTTCCTTCCGTCCGATTTCTTCATTTTACTTTATTTATTTGTTTTTCATCAAAATCATTAATCGTAAAGTCATTTTGACTTAACAGCGAAGGTGATCAAGAATGATATGACTCATCTTGAACTTACTGAGGATATAGCTTGTAATAGAAAACTTTGGCGTACTAGGATACGGATAAAGGATCTCATTTAAATAGATTGTTGTTGTTCTCATAGTTCTTTTAGCATTTACCTCTTATATTTAGCCTAAACATTTCCCTACTTCTTCTTCTTCTTCTTATTGTTATTGTCGTCGTCGTCGTCGACGTCGTCATCGTCATCATCATCATCATCATCATCATCATTATTATTATTATTACTCTTTTTGTTTTTTGTTTTTTGTTTTTTTGTTGCTGTTGTTATTGTTATTATTATTAATTTCTTCTTTTTATAATGATTTGTTTGATCTATTTATTTACTTATTTTATTTTTTACCTTGTCTATCTTTATCATATTGTTTAGTTTATTACTTATTTTATATTTTATTTATCAATTATTTTATATATATTCATACGGGTCATTAAGAAATAACTTCTCTACTAGTTAGGGATAAGGCTACATAATATTGAATTTCCCCATACATTATATATCAGCAAATTTTTACTGGGTTGTTATTTGTAAAGAATCTTTACTGAAAATAAGAGAGAAAATCTCTTTGTAGTCGATACCTTCTCATTAGCTATAACCCTTAGCTACTAGCCTTGCTTTATACCTCCTCGCTTGACCTGTGGCCTCACATTTAGTTTTGAGTACTTATTTGTATCTAATGGGTTTACAACCTTTTGGCGAGTATTGTAGTTGGACGTAATAAAGTCAAATTGAGATGGAAAAGAACCTTAATAAATCACACAATAAGATCCTCGTCAAGTTTTATATGAAACACCTTAATCTTATGCTAACATGCCATAAGCTTGCCAGTTTTCTCTCTAATCCCACTAACACTATAACAAATAGTGGAATGTAGAGTCCTTAAGAGTTTATTCCCCTCATTCTTGGAGAATCTCTTGTATTTCTTTTGTTTTGAAATATGAATGAAAATTATATTAATCTAGTAAAAACTACTTTACACCATTACAATAAGTCCAGTTAACCATCTACAGAAAAGAAAACTCATAGGGAACTATTACAAGAAAAAATTATTATAGCAAAAAAAAATTATAATAACTAGTGCCTTCTCATTCCTTGACTAATTGAATCTTGTATTTCTTGTTGATGGCTTTAAGAAATTTTCTAGCATTCTCAATCTTTAAAATGTTATCATGTATAGAGTCCTCTATATGATACCTCGTGATCATTAAACAAGATGGTTCAGATAGTCTCAGCTGTCATAAAGATTCTTATCATTAGTAAAAGTCTTAGAATTAGGTATGGTAGGAAAGTCCTCTATCTAAGGCCATGTCTAATTTCATTTAAGTACATCATTGGGGATTAATTATTAGTCCCACCAAGGTTCAAAATGGCAGAGAATTGAAGATTGCTTAAAGTTAAAGAAAAATCATAAAAGCAACATTAATGTATATGTAATGTAAGATTATCTTATCTACTATTTCATATTAACTTCATTAAATGGTCCACAAATGTGATCATTAAATGCATTGAGAATAAAAAATAAACTCATTCATGGTAAGAGCCCTTCATTAAATATCACAACTAAGTACATCAATCAATTATTGATAAGATATTAAAATTATGTTGATTTATAATATTTAATGTATTCTCTTCACGTATCTAAGCACTCAACCAAACAATGAACTTGTTAATAGGATAATTTGATTACTCATATGGATCTCAGTGGAAAAATTGATCAACATTAGGAGAAAATAATATTAGAAAAAATTTTAATGTCTAGACTTACTAGAGATAAGTTTATAAGCATACAATATTCAGTTATATCTAAAACATTATAATAAACTAAGATAACCAAATGCTAAATTAAAAAATAATAACTAACTAAAATGGTATGTAAAGTTATTCAAGATATAGCAAACTTAGAATAAAATATTCAATCATAGGAAAAGTTTTAATAAATAAAATAATTAAGACAACCTCTTAAAATAATAGCAATAACATTCTTTAAGAGTAGCTGTAGACTTACAAGCAAAGATAAAGCTATAAATCTACAAGTCGAGGCATAACTATATATTTATAGGCAATGTCATAATTATAATGATTCAATAGTGGGATAATTTAAATTCCATTCAATAACATAATTGTAAATACTCAATAGTGGCATAGTTACAAATATGTAGACACAATTGTTAATACTCGACAATAGTAGAATAATATATATGTAGTAGTAATAGAATTACAAATGTGCAGTCATGATAGAATTGTAAATATGTAGTAGTGACATAAATGTAAGTACTTTATCATTAACCTTAAGACCTCATACGACCTATGAACAACACACAACCCAACTTGATAATATCTTATTGTTAGGAAAGTTACTTTTGATGATCTTAACCTCTTTCAAAGACTAAATCTTCTCCTCTTTCAAAGACTAAGTGATCTATGGGATCAATTTGAACAAAAAACCATATAGTAAAGAGATTGAAGAGTGAAAAAACAAAATAAGCCATAAGAAGTTTTATAGAAAACTCAGGCTTTAACCATTTTTGTTAAAAAAAACTTGTACAAAACTCATATAAATACTTGTATGAATGAAACATCAGGTATATTTCATTCCAAAAAAATAATATCCCCATGTTTATAAAAATATCTAAAATTTGGGTGTAAAAAAGAAAATTTTAAAATAAATAAGAGACGAAATATAGTTTCAAAACTTATGAAACTATCTCTAATACCAATTGTTAAAATCTGGAACAAAAAATAATAATATTAATTTGATAACGACAATATGCCTAAACCAACTAATACAAGATTTCATAACTTTGAAGCATGAATTAAAAATAAGATTAAAAGAATACCTCTTAAAGGTGTCAAAAATTGTTTGGAACTTATGATTCCTTGATAGATTGTTGTAAGACAATAATCAACCACAATAAAAGAGTTTAGGGTTATTTAAATCATATTCATAGACCTTCTTTACTCACCATTACATAACAACTAAATTGACAACAGGAAGAATTCATCAACTATGTTAAAATACACATCTTATGGTAGGCCACAAGCCTAATGGATAGGCATGGACAAGATTGGTGAATGGATCCAGTGAAATATAATTTGATTAACAGTATAATGTCATTCCAATAAATGGACCAAATGTCATATGCACATGATTAAGATGTTAATTATCATAAGACTAATCCATATTAATTATTTCAACATATGGATGTCGAGCATCTAGGGTTGATGTGCTTAAAAGTTTCTTGACATAGTTGAATAAGGAAATTTTGTGAACTTCCCCCTTTTGTTTCTTGGTCTTATAATTCCTATTTACCTCTTTTGATCTTTTAGCTACCTCTTCTATAAATTTTAAACAATAAGTTCAAATTATTATGAAAAAATAAATAATTAAACTACAAAACTCCTTTTTTATTTTTTACTAAGAGTGCATAGTGCTTCTTCATTTTGGATGAGTATTTTAAGATTATCTGATAAAAAGATATTCGAATAGACTATTGTTAATCTAACTAACACTAATTTAATTCTATCACCTTGCATTTCATATGGTTATGGAATTCTTATATGATTATATATCCCTTTCACTTTGTCTTTGAGATTCTTAGGTGTAGGGATCATTTTTTATTGTAAGAGCTCTTTTTATTGTAGAAGCTCTTAGTCTAGTTATGTTGCTTAAAAGTTATAGATATGTAGTTCATATAACACATTAAAAATTCACAACTTATATTACATGCCACATGGTACTTGCCTTAACTTGTAAAGTTTGTATTCTTAGAACTATGGTAGGTTTTCTTTGTTTTTGTTTCATTTTGAGTTTTATAAGACTATTAGGTAAATGCATTTATTATTAATGAGTCCTTGCATGATATTAATTAGTTTATTCAACTCTTTGAATGACCTTCTTACATGGTCTTGTCTTTATTCTTTGATTACTTTAAGTTTTAGATTGATTGATATATACTTTAACCACCTATTATGCTAATCATTTTTGGACTTATCGATTAATATCTGTTATTCTTGATTTAAATTGGTGTTATGGTGAATATTATTAAAAGTTCATGATGTGTTGTCCATTTTTCATTATTTGTTAATATCTAATAATCATGAATTCCATTACTTTTTATGTTTGGATATGAAAGTTTACGTAAAGTATCACATTATTGTGCAACATTTTAGTTGGTTGCAAACACTTGACTTTGTAATTTCATCATTATTTTATGATATAATAAAACTATTCATTAGATAGTCAAACATGAATGTTATATCTAATTAGGTGTTATATAGAAAGGCTTGCTTAGTGGGCTCAAACCATAGTCCATTTCACATTTCAAATCATAGTTCAATTTCTTTTATTATTTAACTTGATTTTTATTTCATAATTATCTTGTCTTTAATTGTTTTAGATGGATCAAATTAATCCTCCAATAACACAAGCCAATACAGTGGAAAGCTTCAATCTAACACTTAGTCATATACCAAGTGAAGAAACAATTCAATTTAAAGGAACAACCTCTTTGAAGACAAGAAGTGATATTTAGAATCACTTCATTAAAGACTGAATCTGATGGAGTTGGCGGAGTGAAAGTATTATTATTAAATTTTGGTCAGAGGTTTTAAAAGTGAAACATTTCATTTAAAAAGGCACATATACTACTGTAATAAAAGAAAGATTGTATTTGGAAATAAAACTTTTTTTGACCTTTAATATAATAAAAGAAATTTATGCAATAACTACCACAACTTATGATTTTGAGAGATTTAAGCATTTGCTTGCCAAGATGATCATTGAGGATGAATATTCACTCTCAATTATGGATAATCAAAATTCATGATGTTTGCTACCTTCTTTCAACCCAAGATTCTAATTCGTAATAGTATAAAGAAAGATATCTTTAATATTTATGAAGAACAGAAGAATTCAACATTAAATATGTTATCGGTTAAGCATAAAATAGTTGCCGTTACATTAAAATTATAGATAACTAACAATTAAAAGAAGGTCATATGGCATTACTAACATAGTTAGTTAATAAAAATTGGAATTTGCTTAGTCGAACTTGAAATAAATAACGTTTTTAAATTTTTTATAATTGATGATTGATTATGTTTTTAAATGGTAGGATTATTTTTGTTTCGATGTTATATATAAGTGAGAGGTTATCAACTATATTGTTAGATTGTTAGTAGGCTAGAGCATTGATACGAAGCTCTCAACTATAATTTCGGATAACTATAGCATAAACGATGCTATAATCAATAAAGTTAAGACCAAGTTGTGAGTTTGGAGTTTGTTGATGGATGAGAGATTATTCCATATACGTTGTTTTGTATATATAGTGGTTTTGATACTGAAGGATGTCTAAGAGATAATCAAAGAAAGGGTAGAAACAATGCAGAATAGCAAAATATGTTAGTGTGTACCACTTAAAAAGGCTAAATATTTTAAAGAAATTGCAAGAAAACTACATACTCCATACACTAAAAAGTTGATTTTAGATTGTCCAATAAGATGGAATTCCATATTCAAGGTTCTAAAGTCAACAAGTAAGTATATTTGGGTGTTTATTAGGATGAGACAATGAGATTTTCAATAGGCTTGTTTGCCAAAAAATTAGAACAATAGGAGTTGACAAAAGTAATTTGTTAGAAGTTGGTGTTGTTTTATAATGTTACTAAGTTATTGTCTAGAACAAAGTATCCAACTTCACACATTTATTTTGCTAACTTGTGCGAGATCAATTTATAATTATCTAATTGGATTTTTGATTCAAATTAGGTTATTTAGACAAGTGGTAGAGTAGATGATGAGGAATTCTTACAATTATTGGTATAGTATTGTAAATATTGTTGAAGTATTTATGTGTTGGACTCGAACTACAAGATAGAGGAAACTCAAATTTTATTTGAAATTATAGGATGATGGAAAAGGTATAAATTCCTCCTTAATGTTTCCTAAAATTTTTTAATCCTTACTATTATCTATAGTATCACATCATACCTTAACATTTTTAAAATAGCACTCGTAGCACCCTAAATTTAACATAGTTAAGTTTTTGATAGTTTCTAGTATAAGGGTCATCAACTTAGCGTGTGTGAAATCACAACTAAACAATTTGGACTCACCAAACGTTGGTGTGATCTTAAAAATGATTTCTTTAAACACTGGTTAAAGGTGTAATTTTTTCCTTAATGTTTTATAAAATGCCTAAATAAGCCTCTATTCTTATCTTTATTACCACTTTTGCACCATATTCAGGGTGCTATAAGCACTATTTTAGTAATGTTATGGTGTAAAATGGTATTAGAGATAACGATAGGAGCTTACTTAGACCTTTTGTGAGATGTTAAGGTACAAATCACACCTTTAGCCTATGGTGATTAGGTTGCATAATATATTGATATCATTAGACGCTTTGATATAATTTATTTAATGGTTACTGATGGCCTCCAATTAATAGTAAGATATCTTGCATCTAATGAATATTCTACGTCTGCATTATTATTTTTTGTTAATAATCAAAGGGTGAACGTTAGGTGGCATTGATTATGTCATTTGGTTGCCACTGATTTGCCATTTGATTTCCATTGTATCTTCTAGATATTAAATGTAAATTGGCTATCATTCATATGTATCTTCATGAAATACATAGTTATTGACCATGCTGGTGAATTCTTTCAATTGTTATGCAGATAGATGGATTTGAATATCTCAAGTTGTCCTTTTGTCATTACGGAACTACTGCAGTACATAGCTAGAAATGGTGAGCATTCAGTTATTGCTTATGTGGACAACAAAATGAAAAGATAAACTCAAATTCTGTTATTGGTGCAAGGAACGACAATGATGATTTAATATTTTATAAAATATTCAAGCATATTTGGATTAGAGCCTAACAAGTTTTTGGATAATAGTTGCAGCAGAGATCTTTATGTGAAAGAATAGCGTATCATTGTCTCCTGCTTCAATAATTTCGTCCATAAAGCTGATGTTCAAATAGTGCTTAAGTTAGAAATCAGTTTCATTCTCGTGATTATTATACCAAGGCTTATGTAACTACTTTATTTCTTCCCTTATCAATCTTTGATGTTTGATGATGATCCAAAACAAATAAGATTTTTATAACAAATTTACAATCTTATTATTATAATTTTTTATAGAGATAAATCACCTTAAAGATAAAATCATTAGCATAAAAAAGGACATTACAAAAATAGCATATCATGTCATATGATTTGATAGTAATACATTCCTTGTTCTTCTGTCTACATATGAGTGGTGAAAACTTATTCTTTGCGTAAATGATTTGAATGCTCTCTTTGGATAATGAAAAGTGCTAGCATAAATGTATGTATGAGACATGTTTCTTTCATTTTAATGATGCTTGTTTGGAGTTCGAACATGTATAATAGAATCACGCTTGGTGTATAGCCTAATTTGGTATGAGTGAGATTGAGCTTTACATGTGTTTTGTGTTAAAATTATGGCTATTCCCAGAATTCTAGGTTTAGATTGGGACTGATATATGAAAGCATAAGGTTTGCTCTTAACATGAGCCCTATTAGACATGTCTTGTATGTGCTTAGATGTGAATGCTCTATGTTCATTGTCAACACGAGCATTAGTTCTTCACCATATAAATGCTTTCTTTTGACATAAGAAGTTTTGGTGTTGGAAACATTCCCATGACTATATCCAATTCCATACCTATTATTAGAACTCTCTTCAGCTCCTAACATTATTATTACCACATGATTTTGTCATCATCTTTTGTTGTAAAGCACATGTGAGCTAATCTCCTTTTGAATACTCACTTTAGGAGTCATTTGATTCATCCTAAGTGAAGACTTTTATTGCCTTCTTTTTACCTTTTTCCTTCTTCTCCTTCTTGTCATTTCTTTCATATTTTCCATTTTCTTTTAAAAGAGTAGATAAAACATCATGTGTCCAAGTTTCCCACATTCAAAGCAAATAATGTTATTTGATTTGCATTTTGAATCTATCTTAACACTTTTACAGTCCTTTCTTTTTAAGGAGTTCTTCTACAAGAACTTCATGAATTTTCTAGTGATCAAAGCAATATATTTTCCATTAATTTCACTAGATGATGTCTCTTCTTCACATGATTATTCTTTTGAGGCTTTGAATGCTATATTCTTTCTCTTTAGAAGCATTGTTTCCTTTTGCATCTCTTAAAACCTGATTTCATATATAAGAAGAGATCCAATAAGATCCTTTAGTGGTAGACTTGTCAGATCTTTAGCTTCTTGCATGATTGTCATTAGCTTTCTATGTTTTTAATAGTGACCTAAGCAACTTCCTTACCATGTCAATGTTATTGTAAGTCTTTCCAATGCCCTTGGGATCATTGATAATATCAATAAATCTAGTATACATGCTAGAAATGATTTCATCATGTTTCATTTGGAACTATTCATATTAACAGGTTACTATGCTAACTTTGCTTTCCTTAACTTTATTTGTTACTTTATGAGTAACTTCTAAAGAATGCCAAATTTCGTAAACCATTTCACACATAGACTCTATTAAATTTATTTCTTCCTAGTGCACAATACAAAATGTAGACCACTTTGCTATTTAAAGAGATTAATCTTTTATTTCGAGGACCTCATTCCTCTTTAAACTTGAGAACTTTTTTATTATCTATAGTTTTAGTAGATATGGACAACTTGAGACAATTTCCCATAGATCAACATTTTCGGCCATTAAGAAATTTTCATATGGCGAAGGTCATAACCTGAAGTGCTTTTTCTATCATCTTGATCTCCTACATAATTACTGTTAGTAAACGTTAGTAAATCTTATTTCTTACCCTTATCATAGAACATCCCATAATCCTTGGTTCCTTGTTGTAGTTAAATGCATTAAACTGCCCACAATTTGTTTGTAAAGTGTGTTATCCATGTTCATTCCTTTATGATCCTTTTTCAACTTCAAAACAAACTTGATTGGAGTACTTAAAGAATTACAATTATGCATTTCAAACATGTTCAAGATTTCTTGTACATATTTCCTTAGAGAAATGAAAATTCCAGGAATTGATTATATTAGTTCAATACCAAGAAAATAGAGCATCATTTCATGATTAGACATATCAAACTCAACCATCATGGAGTTCTAAAATATATAAAACATGGAACATAGTCCCTCAAGTTTGCCATAATTAAATTTAAGTCTCTTAATTTTTCCATAATTACATTTTAGTCCCTTAAGTTTGCCATAATATACCTCAAGCTTTCCAAATTACATTTTAACCCCTCAACTTTGTCATAATTACATTTTAGTCCCTTAGTTTGACATAACTACAATTTAGTCCCACAAGTTTGTCATAATTATATTTGGTCCCTCAAATTTGCCATAATTATATTTTAGTCCCTCAAGTTTAGCATAATTACATTTTACCTCATGTTTGGCATAATTACATTTTAGTCCTGAAGTTTCCATAATTACATTTTAGTCCCTCAAGTTTGGATAATTACATTTTAGTCCCTCAACTTTGCCATAATTACATTTTAGTCCCTCAAGTTTGCATAATTACAATTTATTCCCTCAATAGCATAATTACAATTTAGTCCCTCAAGTTTAACATAATTACATTTGAGTCCCTTAAATTTGCATAATTATATTTAAGCCACTCAAGTTTGCCATAATTACGTCTAAGTCCCCCAAGTTTGCCATAATCACATTCAATTCCCCAAGTCTGTCATAACTACATTTAAGTCCCTCAATGTTGGCATAATTACATTTTAGTCCTTCAAGTTTGACATAATTACATTTCAGTTCCGCAAGTTTGACATAATTTCATAGACACACGTCACCACCATACTTTTTTTCTGTACATATATATACACATGCCAATAATAATATACATGTGTGCATACATGGACAATAAACTATGTTCTTATTTATGTACATACACAAACACACAAAAAAATCTTATATATATACACACATGATCATCTATCTTTTTCTATATTTATACCCACACAACCGCCAATATTTTTCCTATATATATACACATGGCCACAATTTTTTTACACACATACACACACTATATACACATGACAACAAACTTTTATATATATATATATATATACATGCATAACCACAAAACTTTTTTCTACATATATATACATATGACCATTTAAACTTTTTTTTTACATATAGATACTCATGTGTGTGTGTGTGTGTGTGTATATATATATATATATATATATACACATAATATATGTACACATAAACACTTGGCCAACAAATTTTTTTCTATCTATATAAACACATGTTCACAAATACTTTTTCCTATATATACATATACATACATACAGTCACGTAGACAACAACATTTTTTTTTCTAGATATATACACTTAAGTGGACACCAAACTTTTTTCCCTCATATTTACACTCTTGGCCACAATATTTTTTTAATATATATACACATGACCACCAAATATTTTTCCACTATATATGCACACATACTTACAAATTTTTTTTCTTTATATATATATATATATGCACACACATGACCACCGAACTTTTATCATACATATATATATACACATGTAACAACCAAAATTTTTGCCTATATATTTACACATATGACATTCTGTAATTTGGCCATCAAAGGTTTTCCTATATATATAAACATATAACCATCAAACTTTTTTCGTTTATAATATACACATATAGCCACCAATCTATTTCTTACAAATAAATACTTAGATGGCCACGAAAATTTGTTCTCATATATATATATATACATTAGAAACAAAAAAATTTCGTACCACAAAACTTTTTCTTGTATTAATTACATATAGCAAAAAACATTTAGAATTTTTATATGAACATACATGGCTACCGAATGTTTTTTTCTATATATATAGACACATATAGGCGATAAACTTTTATCCTATACATGTACACATATGATCACCAAACAATTTTCTTATATATCTATATAGGCACACATATCCACAAAT
>JANIHZ010000007.1:41928971-41938982 GCA_027478365.1 Erythroxylum rufum
TTGGAGCTGATTTTGTGCATCAACAAGTCGCCTTGTCGAGTGAACAAGTCGCCTTGTTATAACTGTTTTCGTAAAATGGTAGTTCCGCTCTCCAAGAAGTCGCCTTGTGCTAAGAAGTCGCCTTGTCGTGCTGAGAAGTCGCCTTGTCGTGCTGAGAAAGGCGCCTTGTATGTTGCAAGTCGCCTTGTATCTTGCATATGGTCATATCTTCGCACCTTACATATTGCAAGTCGCCTTGTACTGCTTCCAATTCCATAAAACTCTTGTTTTAAGCCATAAGCACTTTGCTTATCTTAATTTGCATGATTCTTTCATTTAATAATACCTGAAATAATTTCTTAACTACTTCTGGATATTTTATTATTATCAAAACACAAGGGAATTTACTTTGTCAACCACCATTGGTCCAACACTCAAGGCTATAAACATTTAGCTTCAATTCTATGATCTGCGCATCAGCTCATTTGAGACATTCAATATTTAAACAAGATCAATTTTGTTTCTATAATTTGTACCTAATCGTCATACGCAGAAACAAGATTAGGAGGTTTAGAAGGCTTCATATTTTGATTTGAAGGGTTAACTGAGGACACATCATTCCTCCACGCATTGTGGGAGGACAGTGCTTTGGAAGGGTCAATGGACCCTTTGGTTGAGCACTGAGATGGAGGGCATTTCTTGCCTGCTTCTTTACCTCCTTTACAAGCATCTCTCCTTTCCAGTGGATTATAACTAAAGAAAAGATAAGTAGGAAAGTGAAATTTCTCATACCGCAATGTCATGTATCAATTGTAGTAATGAAAATTCATAATAATCCACTAATGATCACACAATTCTGTTGTCAGGACAATACTACTAGTAATCAAGTCAATACTTAACAAAACTTCCTTGACCAAGACAAATGATTATCGACTACAAGATTTTACTAAAAAGGCAAGACAATTATGATCCCAAGAAATATCAAAGAGTCCAGTTTTGTTTTCAACTGAAGATGATACTAATCCAACCCAAATATGTTACACTCTTAAAGAGAACTTTTGTAATATAAGATTCGATTGAATGTAGCAACCTGTTCGGCAAACTCAAGGAAAATACCAAGATCCAAACATATAATATAAACCATGATCAATAATTGAAGGTCATAAAAGGTCTAGTATAATCAGTAGTGGAAAAGGAGGAACAAAGGTGAAAAATTACTTTAGCAAACCTCCATTGACGGTATCACAGTACCGCTTCATCCATTGAATGAACTCCAAGTTATCAATCGGCCTCCCTTTAATGAGCTTATTCACCTCAATATGCTGCAACAGAACCATAAACAAATTTCAAAAAGAACACGAAAATGAAATCCAATATAGAATTTAACAGAAAACTTCCCAGGAACTAACCTTAATGATCTTTAGCTATTAAAGACGTCTTGAAAGACCTTGTAATTATGAATCATCTCGTACTTATTCTCGGCGTCGAAGTTGACTTTGTGCATCGAGACAACTTTGGGATGAATGACGTCCATCAGCTGGCAGTGAACGACACCAGAACAAACCTAAAATTTGCCACAACTCAAGTAATTTCTTCGTGAAGAGTAAAGATCATAAGCAACTAGAATTTTGCCTCAAAATAGAGAAAAATCTCTTCGACTTGGGAGAGATTGAGTTGAAGAGTGGAGTTGTTCCAAGAGAGAATCTCAGATCTTCCGAAAAAGTATGCCGCATCCATCTGACCTATATCCACTACCATTATTGGTCTATGTGTCGTATGGAGTAGAGAGTTAGAGACAGAGGCGCGAAGAATATTTCTTTAACATACCTTAGAAATCTGCCGGTGAGTTGCTTAGAGAATCACAACTAGAACAAAGAATGAACAGTGTCTAAGAAAACGCATAAGAGTAGAGATGGTGGGAGGAGAGGGACGAACTTGTCTAGAAGTGAGAGAGATGTGTTTATCTATTTCGGATGTGCGTGGAATAGGTAAAAACAAGGTCATATGATCTTTACCTATTCCCTCATGTCCGGGAATGGGTAATCTTAGGAATAGTTATTCTGTTAGCTTTTTTCCAGCCAAACAATAGAATACCTAATAATTAGGAATAGATGGGTAATAGAATACCTATTACCTTAAACAAACAGGATGTAAATGATAACAAGCATATTATCTAAATAGCCCAATAGTTAATCTATGAAATAATAAAACATGTTCCTAGATAGTCATTCTAGAATTTGATTAATGAAGTGTAGTGGAAAATGGTCATTGCATATAGCATCATTCAACTTTCTATATTTGATACACATCCAATAATAGTTCTCATAGGAATCAACTTGTTTTTTTCATTTAAAACAAATTCCATCCCTACTTTCTTTCGTACTACCAATATAAGACTCAAGAAAGAACAATAAAAAATAAGGTAAATAACCCCTTCATCTAGTAGTTTATTACCTCATCCTTTATAACATCCTTCATGTTTGGATTAAGCCACATTTGAGATTACACAATTGGCTTAAATTCATCTTTAAAAAGGATTTTATGCTTGCAAAAAGAGGGACTAATTCCCTTTATTTTAGAAACTTTTCTATGCAATTACCCTTTTATTCTTCTTTAAGACCTTAAGAATCTTCTCTTTCTAACCTTAGCTTAAATTCATTGTAATTAAGAGGTGATATATTAGTTTTCAACTAAAAAGGCATACTCTAAGTGATCTGATAATCTTTTTAGCTCTAAATTTAGCAGTTCCTCAACTGATGCCTTTACTCTCCTCTCCTTACATCTTCCTATGTCCTTGAAGTTTTCCTCTTGCATGGGCTTATTGGTCTCCAGGGATACCATATACTGTCTGAAGAACTACACTTTTTTTCATCTTCTTCTTATATGATACATATTTCTCTAATAGATCTAATGAGATGACTTCTTATATAGTACATGAAATGTCATCATTAATCATATCTAAATAAAAAATTTTATCATCCTTATCAAGAGTGTATTTCATAGCTTATGATATCTTCAATATGATTTCCTCATCTTCTACCCTAAGATGAATCTCCTATCATGTACATCTATAATAGCTTTAGTAATAGTTAGAAAGTGTCATCATAAGATTAGAGGAACCTCATATTGTCCCCTATATCCAAAACCATAAAGATAATAGGAAACATAAATTTCTCAATCTTGATCAACACATCCTTTATAATAAATCTAGGACATTTGATTGACCTATTAGCTAATGGAATGCTCATCCTAGTAGGGTTTTATTCACCTAATCCCAATTCCTTGAACATGCTATAAGGCATTAACTTAATACTCACCCCTAAGTTTACTAATTCCTTATTACTCGACAAACTACTAATATGATAATGTAAACAAAAACTCCCTGAATCTTATATCTTCTAAGGTAGTTTATTTTGTATGATGGCAAAGCATAAGTAATTTTTCACAATTTCTCAAGTTTCTTCCTATTTAAAAGGAAATTTTTTAAGAATTTGGCATACCATGGCATAATAGACTTTCAACAAAAGGTATGTTAATATGAATTTGTTTAAATAACTCTAAAAACTTACCAAACTAATCTTTCTTTCGATCTCTTTTAAGTCTTCTCAGGTATGGGACTATCAATTTGTACTTTTTGATAGCTTTCTTCTTATGCTCCTCATCCTTCTCTTTTCATTCTTCCTCTTTATTTCTTTCTTGTATAATAGTCTTGGACTTTGTTTTTGCTCTTTTTCTTCAGCTATTAACTCCTTTACACTCCTTAAAATAACTCTTTCACTTGATCTCTTAAGTTAGGCTTAATGTTTCTAGATAGTATTTCTCGCTTCCTCTTAGAGACAAGTTTAGGAAGTTATCTAATTTACACTTGTAAATTGTGGAAGGATGTTTATTGATTTTAAATCATTGAATTAGTTTCGTGGAAGAGAATCTTGATTATATTAACATATTTCATCACAAGATCCTTGAGGTTTGGCTTCCCTTGCTATTATTATTAATGAAATCAAGGTGGAAGTATTTTTTTTCTTATCCTTGGTTACTCCAAGAGATATCTGGATGGTTCCTCCATTTTGAATTACATGTATCATTACAAATGTTATTCTAAGATTAGCTACTGACAGATTCATCCTATTCAAATTACTGCCTTAGTATACGTTGCTTAGTGCTCATAATTGGGATGTCCCAACCATAGATGTTCACCTCACTACTAGTGTTAGTTTAGTTTCCATACTTATGTTGCTAATTTTTTCTACTTAGACCTCTAGCTTGCCTTTAATGTCATGACCATGTCAACACTCTAGTTCCCATTTGTCCTTGACTTCAGTCTTGTATTGCCTTATTGATAGTTATTTATGACAATGTTCTCTGTAAGCTCTTACAATTCTTTAGGGGTCTTAAAGAAGGTGTTCCCTCCTAAATATGCATCTATCAAATACTTGGTTAACTCAACCCACTATGGAATATCTATATTTGCATACCCAAATTAAGACCATAGTATAAAAAATTCCTTAGCTGCTCCTTCCATCGCTCCCAAGTAGTATAAAGTCTCACCCACTGATTTTTTAAAAGAAAAATTTTCATTCCTAAGCTTTGTTGTGCAAGCTAAAGGAAAGTTCTTTACCAAGAATTTCTCAACTAGTAGTGGTGGATCCTAAAGGTAATGATTTTATCCATGACTTAGCTTGATCCCTTAATGTGAAAGGGAATAACCTCCATCTAATGGGTTCTTCTAAGACTCCATTTAACTTGAATATGACATGTATTTCCCAAAAAAATGGCATTATGGATGTTAGGATCTTCATTCAACAATCTATTTTTATTGTACTAACTATTGGATCATCTGAATCACGTTGGATTTTATTTCAAAATTGTTTACTTCAACCCTAGCGTTACAATATTGGATTCAACCCTAACTAACATGATCTACAATAATCCCTTATTTTCCAATTTACTTGTCCCACTATTATGCTTGGTAGTTGTATTTAAACTCATAAATTTTTCTTTATTAACTTCCTGAGTAATGTCCATTTGATTTATAGGTCAACTCAAGTGGCATCTTCGGACTAATCCTAATTATACACTAAAGAAATTAGACCTGTAATACAACCATAACTATAAGGTTAAAAAAACTATTCTCAAATAAAACAATTAAAAATAATAACAAAAAAGATTATTATACTAATAAACATCACTTTCTTAATATGATAGACTTTAGTAACATCACTAATAACTTAGTGTGGACGTGCATGAATGAATAAATAAAAACAAACGCATAGAAAAATACTAAAGAAATAACACAAATGAGTGTACCTATCATTTTCTAAAGTATAGTCTAAGTAAATTGAGTTTCAATCTTATAGAGATTGTGATTACTAGTAATGTCTATCCTTATAATATCCAACCTAATAAAATGAGTTATTAATTGAAAGGAAATTAATAAACACCTCTAGGGCACCAAATTAAAGTAATGATTAAGATTAAAATAATCAATGAATAAACTATACCCAAGTAAGATTTTCACTATAACTTTTCTATGATTTGACTTCACTCTTACTTAATAAACAACTTTAGCTTCTTTGAATGGTAAGAATTTCTAAGTTATGACTATATTCTCTCTCGATCAATACAATCCATATTACTACATTAGATTGAGCAAAATCTTTGTGAATCAAAACAACATAAGAATGCATTGATTTGTTTTATGAATTCTTATGAAAATGTTCACCTTAAACTAGAAAGATCACGTAGTTGTCACTAAAGAAACGTATTCAAACTTATCATTCATGTTATAATCTAAAGATATAAATTATCTCTCAATCTTAATGTATAAATTTGATTATTGAATTTTTAACTCTCATTTCTTCAATTCAACCCAATATAAAAACATAAATAAATTTCAAGAAAACTAGAAATTTCATTAAATCAAAGCCTCAATTCAATACATCAAATCCTGGGGTCTATCCCACCAAGATCTATATTCCAATTAGTTCATAATAAAATAAGAAAAAATTTCACAAAAGTAAAAAAGAATAAAAGATAAAGAAAACATCCTCATGGTTATTAAATCTTAATGGATTTCTTGTTCTTCTAATAAGATTGCCTTTCTCTTGATCTTTGACTGCTTTTATTAGCCAATATGAAACTATTTTTTTATTCAATATGACCCTAATATAGGACTTGTCAGGCTCTTTATTACTTCGCCTACCATTTTAGAACTTTTATGTTGTAAATCATTACTAATAAGGAGATGAAAATAGGCTTGTATTATCTTCATGCTGATGAACATGGGCTGAGCATGGGGGCATGTTATAGATACTTAGAGAAATAAAATACCTATTTTAACATGGCTTGAGCAAGAGGGCATGTTAGTTCAATATTACATGGGAAAAATATTTCTTTTAAAAATAAAATAAGGCATATTTGAATATAGGCAATAGCATGTTACTATGTTGCTACTGTGTTTTAAGTCTTTAAATATGCCAAAGTTGCTCCAAATTGACTTAAATCTTCTATAAATTCATCATTTTCCTTTGAGGGGTTTAATTAAAACTTGTAATAAAATATAAATCACTTTAAGTACCAAATACTATAAAAAATCAAAATACAAACACATTGATCTAAAAATTATGTCAAAATTAAAGTTTATTGAACACATATCAACCTTTACTATGAAATAACTATAGCACAAGATCAGGATCCCTCTTAGAACTTAAAAAGAAGAACAAGGTCTCAAGTTGAAAGGGAAAAAGCTCATCAAGAAAAACTAAGATACATCCCTCAAGTAGAAAGGGAAGATCCTCATATGGTCTCACCACTTTTAGAGATTCATTAAGTAAGAGGATTTAGATGGACTGGCATTATAGTTGGTTACTTTATTGATTCGTAGATGAAGATGTGGATAGAATCTAGGTGGAACAAATTTAGACTGAAAAAAACTTATAAATGAGGAATAGTTCTTTTTATTCAAGTTAAATAATGAAGTAAACTCTTTGAAAGTATTGGAGCTAGTTCTTTGGCATGTCAATGGAAAGCCACTACAATTGCAACATTGGCAACTAGAGATAATATTCAACATATCTAGTTTGAGGATAGCTCCAATTTAGGCTCACTTTCAAGGAATTCCATTAAAACATTGATCAACTACTAGAATAAGCTACTTTGCTAGTTCTAGTGGAAGATTAATATGCATGGATGAGAATAGGACATACTAAAATTTGCTTATAAGTGGAGGTAAATAAGGTTTTACTAGAAACAATTAGGCTCAAAAGATTAAATGAAGATGGGAACTTAATGGAGTCCAAATTTATGTTATATAATAGCAAAAATTGTAAAAACATAAATAAAATCTTATACAAACTAACTAGGAAGAGGATATGAGATCTAACAAAGGGAAACAAATTTTTTTAATGATCTATAAGAAAAAAGAGTTCCATTAATTAATCATGATCTAATTCCTATTCCATTATGCAACCAATTTCAAGCCATACCTATTGATTCAATTGTTATAGATCAAGAGTTAAACCAAATAAACCAAAGGGAAAATTTTTCATAAGTAAAATATGACCAAGAAGGAGAGCCAAAAGTAAGGCTAAAAAAGCTTTAAGTCTTATACCACCTCTTAATTTTAATAATCATATGAATTGTTAAGGATGTCAATTTTCCTAAGAAGTAATGATTTTTAACTGTTTATTCATAAGAAGCCAATTTTAGTTAAATTACTAGAAAAAAAAACTAAAAGCAAGCAAGTTTAGAGGGAATCTATGATTTTTTAGAAAATTATGGATAGCTTTAGCAAACCATTAATCCCATTATAATGGAAGAATTATAGTGGCATATGACCTTAAGATATTAAAGATAATGTATACTAGCTTCTCAACTTAATTATTTCATCTAAAATTTAATCTAAATAGAAGCTCAAACATCCTTAACATCATTGTTGTTTATGTTTTATTGTTACTTTATAATGGAATTCTCTATGGAATGAACCTAAAAGAATTTTCTCAGACCTCTTAATCCCTTGGCTTATATTGGGAGATTCTAATAGCACCTTATACTCACATAACTCATAAGGATCTAATTTAATCTTGAATCATTTTAATAATGGATTTAGGGATTGTTTCATCCAAATTGAAGTGTATGGTCTACGTTATAAAGTAAATCATTTTACTTAGAGAAATAAACAATAAAAGAAATGGTTCATCCGAAAGAAAATTAAGTTATGTTAAATACTAATTGGATGGTTAATTCCTAAAGACTAAGGTACATTTAGCAACTAACTCACTTGTGATTATTTGATTATTAAGATTCAAATTTCTACAACAGTAAGTCAAATAAATGACCCCTTTAGATTTAATAATTATCTAACCAATATAAAGGGACCTAAAGAAGCAGTAGTTAAAGGGTTGGAAACAAATGCAAATGGATTTGAAGCCTATAAATAATAAAGAAACTATAAGTTCTTAAAGAAGAAATAAATGCATTGAATAGAACAAAATTTAGCAACACTACAAGCAATATCCAAATAAAAAGGAAAGCTTTAAAAATAGGCTAAGAGATCTCTATACAGATGCAAACAATAACAATTTAAAATTGAAAGAGAGCATAACATTCTAGAACTATAATCAAGCTCTGGAAACTTATCATTCTACAAATAGAAAAAATCAAAGGAAGGTTGGAGATAGAAATACAAGATACTTTTATAATGTAATTCTAATAAGAAGAACCACTAATAAAATAGCCACTCTACCATGTATTAATGGCATGACCTAAAATAAACAATCTGACTTGAAGAAGATTTTCTACAATAACTTCAAGAATACATTAGGTAGATCTGCTAATAGTGTTTCTTCTTTATAGTATCTAAAACATTCATAATTAGCTCAATTAATACAAATCAAGCTAAATGGCCCCCCAGACCATTCAATAAAGATTATGTAGAAATGGCTCTCTTTAGCTTGAAAATAATACAGTAGGGCCTAATCGAACCAATATCTATTTTTCAAAAAAATTCATGGCTTGTAGTTAGAGGTCTAGTCTCAAAGGAAATCTTAGAACGTCCCTCAAAGGATAAAATGCTTAAGTAAGTGGACAAAAATTTTGTTTGCCTTATTCCTAAGAATCCTAACCCTTTTACTATGCAAGATTATAGACCCACATCTTCTTATAATGTGATATACTAGAGAGTTTCTAAGGTGTTAGTAGCTAGATTGAAAGTAATCCTAAGCTCAATCATTAATCCAATTTAAGTATCATTCATTCAAGGGAGGAATATAGGAGATAATATACTCTTGATACAAGAAATGTGGTGATTGCTATAGAAATAAATTGAAAAAGAGTTATGTGATGAAAATAGACATGCACAAGGAATTTGATAATGTTAAATAGGAATTCATCCTTAATGTAATATAAGTTCTAGGATATCCAAAACAATTCATTAACTGGATAGAGTTACATATCACAAAAACATCCTATAACATTTTATGAATAGAGAGCTAACATAATTATTCAATAAAGAAAAAAAGCTAAGGAAAATGCATCCCTTATCCTCTTATCTATTCATAAGTTTTATAGAAGCTCTATGAAAGCTAATTGGCAAGGACATCAATAATAAGGGATCCTTCAAGTAGTACTATAAATGCAAAATGATAAAGATACGTCACTACTCATTTACAAATGATGTAATTCTCTTATACGGTGCTTATGCAAAGTTAGTAAGGACCCTAATTATTGGACCCCGTTTCCGAAGCCCAACGGTCCTGGGATAGGAGCCTTGCTGAAAACCCTAACGGTAATACTTACTGTCAAACCTTAAACCCAAATCTGCTCTTGAGACAACCCAAAAATAAAAGAAAACAACTTTCCCAGAACATGTCCGTTGAACGGACATGAGTGTCCATTAAACGGACATGAATTGAGCTTGAAGGCCATTTTGACCCGAGCGCCATTAAACGGACATACATGTCCGTTTAACGGACATGCACTGGACAAATGGTCCAATTCCACCCGAGGCTGTCCATTAAACGGACAAGCATGTCC
>JANIHZ010000007.1:41966190-41977764 GCA_027478365.1 Erythroxylum rufum
TCGGCCCACATCAATACAGTTTATTCAATAACTACAGGGTATGATTTCTATCCCTAATAATGCTTCAGCTTAAGCTATGACTCACTTTCATGCCAATTTTGAAACTTATAGAGGCAGAATTAAAATTTGACTTCTTTATAACAGTTTTATAATGTCTCTAGTTTAATATGAATAAAAAATTAACTCATTCAGAAATCTACAGCTTAAGTTATAATTAGAAAATCGAAGCATGATCATGAAAATTTCCAGTTCATAACATTCCAGCAGACATCCACACTTTCATCCTATCAATCACTTCCAAATTAATTTAGATGGCTCTAAATTTTTATGTAGAGAAAGAATAAATGTCTTAGGAGTCTATTGGTTCAATTCTCAAGTCATTTGGAGATCGGATGACAAAGTTGTGGCCAAAAGAGTCAACACAGTTCGGTTTTGGTGCAACTAGTCTTCTCTTCTCTCTCTAAAAATGTAATCTTCATCTTCTTCCATTTTTTTATAAAAAAAATTTCACTTCTATCCTATTCAATTAACATATAAGCCACTTAACCCAACTCCATTACTTCCATTTAAGCTCATCACAACTCAAACAAATCAAAAATCAAGATTCAATATAATCATCCAAAAACACATATTACTGTTCACGCAAATGCCAAACCCATCTGCATGTTTTCATTTTTTTTCTATCTTACATTCATTTGCTGCATTTTTCCACTTCTTCTATATCATTTCTAACTTCTATTCTCTACATTTCTACTCTCATTCCAAGTCCACTTACTCTAATAACAACACAAGATTCAAGATTAAAACTTGAACATTCAAAACACACTCACGTCGGTTGTTCATCAATTTTTCTGCATATATGCTTCTACATGTCTTTTAATATCCAACAACAAACCTCATTATGTCATTCTTATCCCCTAACTCTAAAACACCTCAAATGCAAGATCAAATGTAACACCTAAAAATAGAACATTCTCATGGTTCTTTTAGCACTTACTTGTTTCCAGCAAAACTCCGACAGTAAGAGTTTTCGGTGGATGGAGCAAACAGAAATAACTGATCTACAAGCAAGGGGTTTTTTTTCTGTTTGGTGTTGATGCATACATTGAAGAACAACCGAGAATGGACTACAAAAAATGTTTTCTTTTTTTTTCCCTTACAAATAAGATAACTACATGGATTGAGGAGATCTTGCCATATGTCACCTTGCATGTGAATCATTTGTCACAATGTAATTTGTCCATTATTTTAATATTTTCCTAGTCTAAAATACCCCAAAATTTCGAAAATTTTCTAAAATTCACTAAAAATTTCAAAATAATACTAGTAGTCTCCAAATAAATTTTTAACGCAAATAATCCATAATTTACGTTTTAATCGCATTTAGAAACCAATTATACCCGAAAAATGTCATGAATGCGTGTACAATTATTTATTTATGTCAAAATTCATATGCACATATTAGAGAAAACTCAATTATGCAAAGCATATGATGTACTGAAAATTTCTAAATTTTCTAACCCCTAACATGGGGTGTTACAGTCCTCCATCAATGGGGAATATAGTTTTGTCGCAGTTGCTTTGAGGTATTTCTGTCGATTGCTTGGTACAAATCAACTATGTCAACAATTGATAAATAAAGTAGTTTGTAGATATCAATTTGACCATAGAGCTGTTTCCACCCTTCATAGCTACTGGCTCTCGTACCGCTTTATTAGGCTTCAATCACAATTCTTACAATGTCAATAAAAAACAATCAACTAATCTTAAGAGACATAGTCACAAAACCCAACAGTCAAACAATATAGATGATAAGAAAATAAAATGAACATTGTATATGCATGAAAAAGCCTCCAATATAGAGGAAAAAATACGAGTCAAAATGACAAACAAATCCACTAATTCAAATAGGAACTTACAAAAGTTTAAAGATTGCGAACTATTAGCTCTAACTCAAAATTATACTATAAAATAGCTACAAGTAATCCTACTGTATTGAGTACAAGTTGATAGCTCCAAATCAATAACACTCTCAATTTAGTCATGAAATAACCACTCAAAAGATAACTTGTTGCTAAATCTTTTGAGTTGATAGCCTTTTTGATTTAATCATGAAACAACACTCTCAATTCTGTGCTCACTCTTACTCTTTTTCCCCCCCTTTTTCAATGTTCTTTTTATTTTTTCTGATGAACATCCTCATTTCCCATTTCATATTTAAAAAGAGGGTCTTAAAACTAGGTGTGTAAATGACTGTATCCTAACCAAATTTCAAGCGATCTCAATTAGTCTTATTGTATACTTATGCAACCGTGTATACTAAGGACATGGATGTATCTGTTTCCACACAATTGTGAATGTTTCCGACTCTTGCCATCCATCTATACACATTTGCAATTACTTTCACGATTTTCATACACAGTAGAATATGATAGGGACAAGGACGTGTTTGATCTTACATGGTCGTATAGGTCATTATCTAACTCATACATGACCTTCACACATAGCTATGTAAGTTAAGAATGCATGTTGTACTCTACATGGTCGTATCTCTCAGGAATGACTTCAAATTAACAATTATCCATCTATCCATGAGAGTATCCAAGATCATCAAAACTCATTTTTGCCTCTAAAAAGGGCTAAACACTCAACAAATTACTGAAGAAGATTAAAGCACGAGCTACTTTCTATTTCTTTGGAACAAGGGTATGTAATGTAATTAGTCGGGATACGTCACTACAAGAAAATAAGACAATCTATGATGTTTTATTGATAAAACGTCGCAGATTGTGAAGACTTTTCATGACGTTTAAAAAACATCACGAAAAGTTCATATTTTTTGCGATGTTTTATAAAAATGTTGCAGATTTATAACACTTTTTGCGACGTTTTATCAATAAAATGTCATGAAATACAAACCGCAACGTTTTGTTGAATAAAACATCGCAAAAGATGTTAGCCTTTTGTTTAATTAAAATGTTTTTGTCTTCTCGCGCGTTTCTTCTCTTTGCTTTCTTCCTACCCAAAATTAGTTTCTTCTCTTTGCACTTTTGTTTAATTATTTCTTTGTTTTATGTCTTATCTTTCTAAATGTGCTTGCATTTTCTTATCTCAGAACGATTATTTAACTTAGGGATTCATATCAATCTGTTTGGTTTTAAAATTTTCAGAGAAAATTTTAGGTTTTATTTTATTATATCATAGTAACGATGAGATTGGGCAAAAGAAATAGAAAAATAGGAAAAAGAAGGCGTGAAAAAGGAGTCAAGCCCATAACACCCTTGAGAGACTGAAATGTTCGACAAACCCTTTGAGAGATTCAAGCAGAAGGGTTTCCAGCAACCCCCTTCTTATCAAGTTCTTTAAGAGCTTTCGGAATGATTCCTAAAATGATAAACAATTTAAGCAGGTTCGGATGGTGGATCTGAGGTCTCCCTTAGCTGAGAAGTATGCCGAGTCAGCCTTTTCCGTGTCACTGGTGTCGAGCTCGCTTCCCCTGCCGTCCTTCTCAAGAGGAAGCAGGTTTCGGTGGATGATTTGGCCACTAGAGATCTCCGACGCTTGCTTCATCTAGAATTCTAAAATCGGAACCAGTATGGTTCAGATTCGGATGCTCCGCTTCTCTATGTAAGCTGTCAACCTAAATAGTCCTTGTAACATCTAGCTATTCTAGAAGATCTAATCATCTCGTGAGTTTTTGGTAAAATGGGAGGTAGATTTGAGAATCGGTGGAAAATACGAGGGCAAATTAGTTTGTAAAGATGCGTTTTTGAGAGCGGAGATCGACATTTCAGCTCCGTTTGAGTCAGTGAAAGAGGCGGTGAGTCGATTTGGTGGGATCGGTTACTGGAAGCCCGTACAACACAAGCTGTCTAAGTCTGAGGTTTGCTTCTATTACTTGGGACACTTTTCTTTGTGAGAAAACTCTGGTGGGTTTTGCTTTAAACGAAGGGCCATTGGTTAATTTCTTAGAGATTTTGAGGCCGTCGCATATTTCTAGTGCAAAATTCATAGTGTTTCTAGATGGGTATTTTTGTTTTCAAATAAAGTTGCAGTCTTTAACTAGTGAGGATATGATAAGTTTAGCCTATTTTTGCATCTCTGGTTATGGGATACAATGTTAGCATGATGGTAGATTCAACTTCTCATTGGGCTGAAGCTCTTCGTGAAATTTCCGGATGACTGGTTTGCTCCTCTCTTATGTAGCTTATTTCCAATTTATCCTATTATCTACACTTTTAATAGACAGTTCCCTTATGATCATTTAACATTGACTTGATTAATGAAATAGGCAATAAGAAAAATATGTTTAGAAGCTTGCTATATCTGTTAGTTTTATGTAAGTGTTCCAATGGAACAACACACATTTTGGATTTTTTGGTGAGATCAAGTATATGAAGCGAGCGTGGCAATATTTGTTCATAACGATATTGAAGTAAACCACACGTTAGTGTAGACTTTATATTCGATATACAAAACACACAAGAAGGGGGGGGGGGTTGAATTGTGTTTCCTTTTATATTAATATAATCCCCTTTTTGAAAACTTGCTTTTTTTTCAGAACTATTAAATAAACATATCATGAAGTATTGTAATTCGCTTCAAAGTATTTGTATAAAACAATAAAAGTAAAAGTTGAGAGTTGGGAGTTAGAATCGACACAGCAGATTTATACTGGTTAACCCCAAACCGTGGGCTACGTCCAATCCTTAGAATCCTTTCTGAGATTTCACTATACTTCTCAAAAATACAAGTATTCTTTTCACCGAGCCTCTTTAGGTCTCTTACAGCAAGTATTCTTTTCTCACTTAGCCCCTTCAGGCTAGCAGCTTCTCTTCTTTCTACTGAAAGATGTTTCGAGCTTTGTTACAGACAATAGTAGCTCTAGGATTTAGCACAATGTATAACATTTCTAGCTTTAGAATCTCTAGCTCTTGTAAAATTTACTAACTTCTGTAGTCTTTGACTCCGACTCGTATTTATAGCCTTCGTCTTCAACCGCTTCTTGAAAACTGCTTCTTTCTTCTTATTTCTTGATCTTTGAAGAAACAGTTATTCAGTTGAGTTCAGTAACTAACTCAAACTGATTAATCATCCGACGTGGTATCGGGTCTTTGTCTTAGTTTCTTTCGTCTCATTTCTGCTTTCCACTTCTGTCTCATTTTTGCTCTCTGCTTCCGTCTCATTTTTACTTTCTGCTTCCGTCTCATTATTCTATCGTCCCATTTCTTCCGTCTCATTTTCTATCTTCGTCTTAGTTTCTTTCGTCTGATTGTCTTTCGTCTCATTTCTTTCGTCTCGCTTCGTCTTAGTATCTCTGTGCTTCGTCTTACTTTCTTCTTCTATTATTATTTGATCTTCATCAAAATTATTAATCGTAAAGTCATTTTGACTTAACATCTTCATCTTGCATTATCACATTCTTTATACTTTAAACAACTAGTTTAAAATGTGATAAATGGACAGGTATCGCTAAATGGACAGTTGTCTATGAAATTCACATTCTTATGGGTGTAAGTGGTGTCTCACACCAATGCTGCACAGTTGTGAGCTGCTTCCTTGCTTTGTTCTTCACTTTCACACTCTTCTTTTTATATTATTCTTGCTATAATCTTCTTCTTCTTACTCCATGAAGACCAGTGAGTGTGATTCTTCAAAAAATGACCAAAAGATGCTTTCGACTCGCTTTAACTCCTTCGCTTCTGAATTGTACCTAAAGCCACACATGAGTTAAAGTGTTATGGAATAATTATACAATCATTTTATCACATGTTAGATACTCAAGTTATAAAACTTTTTCTAGTTAAATTCAAACTTACATGACATTTTCGAAAGTAATAATATTACAATAAAGTTTTAGTTATAGTATTAGAAGAAAAAAGAACAAAATTATGAAAATTGAGAAATGGAGTAATTACTCTAGTGTTCCCAATTAGTTAATCTAAAAAATTACATTACATAACCTGACTAAATGTAACCTATCTTATGAGAACTCAAAAATTTTTTATTTACTAAAACTTAATGAAATAATATATTTATAAAAATATAATAAGAGTTTTATAAGCTTAATAATATATAAAAGCACCAAATTTGTGCAAGCATCATAAACAAGTAGACAAATACATAATAATGGGGATGAATTTAATACAATGCTGAGGAGAGCAATATTTAAAAGCATTAGTTTGGCCACTTTAATAATCAGTAGTTGAGAAACTTGCTTAACCTAGTTCTTGGTAGTTCAATGTTACTGAAGTTTCTAGTAGGAACTTATTTCTAGCTTGTTTGTTGCATATAGCTAGTTCACCAATAATTGTTCCCTGATCTAATAGACTAGCTCAAACTTCTTTTAATCCTTAGATTTTTTATCTGATCTGGAATATCATAGAATTCCTGTCCTTTTAGATTGAGTACATAGTGCTAAAAAACACAATGATGTGGAGGGTTTTATCACCATTGGATATTGTCCTCCTTTATTTTACTTTTCCAAAAATATCAATGTAAGATAGATTGGTTTTATAACCTTATAAAGGAATTGAATTTTGTTCCATATGTATGTAGTGTATTCTTAAGGGAAGCATAAATGGTGCAATGTTTCATGAAATGATCTACAGAAATAACATAGTTAGTAAAAGTTAAGGAAGCTCAACTTATCTAGAGTTCATGATTTTTGCTTATAATTAAGCCACATGAGGAAATAGATATAGGGATAACTTTCTTTCTCCAAATTGTCCCAGACAAGGCTATTTATATAATTTAGGTAGAAATGATTCTCTATATAAGGCATTGTGAACCTTTTAGAACAATGCTTTAATCAATGATAATAGTCTTCCTCATTTTGTCTAGGCCTGTAATCTAGGATGAGATTCATGAATAAGGAAGAGTTAACAATGTAATAGCCAGTTTTTCAAATTGAGGGATTATAACCCTAGACTATTGCATAGAAACTATATTATTGAAAATTCATGAATTGCATTTCATTCACATGCATAATAATAACATACACATATGAATTATGAGTTAGTACACATTGCAAAGAATGTATATGCACTCAATTGATTTATTCCGGGGTATGAAAGGTTTAAAATGATTATGATGTGAATTATGCATTATTTATGCCTTGCATTTTGGTTTAATTGATTACAATTAGTAAATTTGGAATTAATTGGTACAACTAGAAAATATATGAATTAAAATGTACATTTGGTATAGGAAAAATGCCAAGGGGTAAAACAAGTTGACAAATTGGAAAATTAGGATGACTAAACCTATAAATGAGGGACATTTGGCATAGGTAATTAATTGACAAATGGCAGAAATGAATGAGTAGCAAATGGCCTAGCATATTAATGACAATTGGCAGCTTGTGGGGAGGACAAATAGATAGCATGTATGGTGACATATGCCATTGTAACTTGGTGACACCTTGCACCAA
The DNA here is from genome assembly GCA_027478365.1 of Erythroxylum rufum. Classification (NCBI taxonomy): domain Eukaryota; kingdom Viridiplantae; phylum Streptophyta; class Magnoliopsida; order Malpighiales; family Erythroxylaceae; genus Erythroxylum; species Erythroxylum rufum. Next base: position 41,973,623 of record JANIHZ010000007.1, read on the forward strand.
ATGAACTAAGCTAGTGCAGAACATGTTTCTGCTGTGTTCTTCTTCATTCTTCACTCTCTCCACCGAAATACACTCTAATCCATAGCTTTGGAATTTTGCTTCAATTGTATTCAATTGCCACACCAAAATCCATGCTTTTACCCTCACAAAGTTAGGTAAAGAATTAGAACATAGTTGTTCTTGTTATAGCCTTTGATCCTGTCCAAAACTCATCTAATTCCCACCTTAAATTTGTGATGATTTCTATGCATGGAGAGCTAAATTAGCTTGATCTTTGAGCTGGAATTTGAGCTAGACAAGTAAGTAAAAGATTGTTCTTTATGGAATGTTATAATAGAAATCCTAGGATGAATGAATTGGGATTGACTGCATGTTATGTTTGGTTGAGGTTGTGCTGGAATGTGATAGTTAATTGGATAGTTTCTATTTTGTTTTGATGCATGAAAGACAATAGTTATGAGTTGCCCAAAGAATGATTTTGAGTTAGAATTGTAAATGAGATTGGAGAGAAATTGACATATAATTAAGGTATACTTGAGGCATAATTAAGGAACTATTATGAAGGTGTTTTGAAGTTGGAATGAAGGTGTTTGAATCTAGAAAATTGTAGGAAAATGGGTAGTACACGATCGTGGCACTCATCCCACGACCATGGGCAGATGCATTAGCTTCGGTCATGATCATTTGGAGGTACCCACAATTTTAGGCAAGGCTTTGACATGGTAAATTCTATTTTGTTCAATTGTTGAACCACATGAGGACAAGATACTATACATTGGCGTATTTGAACTTGATTGAGGATTAAAAATGAACCTAGTTTGATATTGGATTAAATGGTTAAGGGTGTTATAAGTTTAGGTTGTTAATTGATGTTGAAACTTAAGGAATGGGTGTTTTGATATCAATGTATATGAATTTGGGAAGTATGAGTTGTTAATAGTATAAAGATGTTCTTATGAATGCAAATGTGATTCAAAGGATATGAATAATGTGAACTAGGTATAAATGAATGAGAATTGGGAAATTATGTGAATATAAAGCATTAGAAAAAAAAAAGGTTGGTGAATGAATGAGTGATAAATTTGGAGTGATCAAACTTACTTAAGGCATAACCTAATTAAAAACAAGTTATGTACAAGCTATAATATTTGAATGATCAATACTTGTGATTAAGGATGCATACTCGGGAAAAGACAATTAAGCATGCATTGAATATAACATATATACATGTTTATGATTGAGTACTTATTTGATTAAACAAGTTAGTAATTTGTACATATGTGTGTATTGTGTGATTTAGAAGCATAAATTGACCGACAACTTCCAAACATTGCCGGCTTGTCAAAGTAATAGCTATTTGAAGCATACTGTGAGTTAACCTAGATGTGTAATCCCAATTATATATGTGCTTCTATTTGAATTATGTGAGTTAACCTAGATGTTTACTCACTATATTTGAATTGTTCTTAATTAATTGTTAAATATTGAACTGTTACTGATATGATTATGTTAATTCCGAACATTGATCGTCTAAGGAGTTTGATATTCGGAACTGTATTGGAAGTGTTTGCAAATTGAATTTGAATATGGAAATTGTGTTCTCAACTATATGTTAAATGTTGGACTTAAATCCAATGAATATGTTATATGACTATGCATACTGAATGAGAGTTATTGATAGCATAATATGTGATTTGATGTATTGTCATTACATTGATATGCATGATCAGATAAAGGAGTTATGACCGAAGTTACTAACATAAAAAAAGAACTTAAAGCTCATAAATGTGCACACAGAATCACAGGCTCAACGATTAATAATCCCGGTATCCACAATGGATACCAAATGGTTAAATAGATGCTCGGTTACAACATAATAAAAATGAAAGTGGAGTCTCATGTGCATTACATATATATCTTTACATGTATCATGTGAAACATTGTAAAGAATGACTAAATTGAGTTGATATAATCTTATGGTATGTTTGTGTGCATGTGAATGATTGTGAAAAAAAAGCACTGAATTATGTTGATATAGTGATCTACAATACTTGAATACATCTTGATGATATGAATGAAAGAGGTGAAAGATTGGACTGTTCTGAAAAGATTCTATGAGAAGTTCGTCTTATAATGTGATTATTGAGATATGATGTGTAGTGTGATTTGGTATACAAAACTGTATATGAATTGATTTAAGCTAATGTGATATACTTGTGAAGTTGTGTTTTGACTCGAGTGAGCACATCGCTGGTAGTTCACTCACTGAATTTGCAAAACTCATCAAAATTGCAATGTTATTTTTTTCAAGTACTGAGGAGACCTAGCTTTTAAGGAAATCTAGTAGCAGTCTAGTATTGTCAATTTTGGAATCAGAAATAGCTCAAAGGTCTGGTCAGCTGATGTCTGAGGGGTTTAGATAGATTGTTTCTGTTATAATCTCATTTCATGTTAGATATTTTATAAAGAACAGTAAAATCTCAGATGTATTTATATTGTTCATATATGGATTATAAGATACAATAACAATTTAAATTATTTTTGAGAAATGAAATGAGAAATGTTGAATCTATGATCACTTATATTCTATATGATGCCATAATAGTGAATATGATTGTTCTAACATACCATTCTCATAGGGTATGCTTTTGAATGTCCTCTGAATGTTCGTGTGTATGCTCTATGGTAGTGGTGTGTTACAATTTTTGGTATCAAAGCATGGTTTGGCATCCTTAGGGACATATAAGAATATTTAGACATTATATATTGTTGGACCCCGTTTCCGAAGCCCAACATTCAGAGTTACAAAACGTGAGCAAACTCATTCTTCTATTTCAAAATAGATTTTGGGAAACTTCCAATTGGAATTTTAGTTTGACTTCTTTAGAACATTTTCTCCCCATTGTCTTACGTTTCTAATAACACTAAAAACATTCAATTTGGTTTACAAATCTGAAAGTTATAGCCCAACCATTTTTGTACTATTATTAAACCAAGACCGTACACTATACACGACTTCCATCAAGAAATTGAAAGTCTTACAGACTCAATTAAAATTAGATTCCTTCAGATAATTTGTAGCTACATGTCTCTAGTTTAGTTAGAAACAAAAAGAAACTCATTTAGAGCTCTAACTGCCATGATATCACCAAAATACTGAAGCATGTTCATTAAAAATATCCAACTCATACTCTTTTAACCAATCCTATCATTTTGATTCACTACATCTTTTTCAAATTAATATCAAAAGCTCTAAATCTTTATTCAGAGGTAGAGGAATGTGTTAGGAATCCATTTCTTCAAAAATCAGGTCATTTGGAGGTGGGACTACAAAGTTATAACCAAAAGAGTGAGAGGTGTTCAGGTTTGGGGGAGAGCTGCGGAGTCGCGATCGCGTGCCGAAATGATGCGACTTTCGCGATCGTTCTGCCTTTTCCCCTTCCTGCTTTTCTTCTCTAACCTATTTTACCAAAAAAGGCATAAATTTCACTACAAATATCAGATTAAGGTCATTCAAATACCATTTTGAAGAAAACTTCTAGACCTACAACTTCCATGAAGACCTCAAAAATAATTTTTGCTTCTATGAGGGTTAAAATTTCCAATCAATGTAGCTTTCCCGAAAGTTCACCCTATGCAGCAACACAAACTTCAAATGATCATAACTTCCATCTCCGATATCAAAAAACTTCATACTTTATAGCGTTAGAAAGCTAAAAAGATAAGCTACAACTTTTATGAAGCCAACTTTATCAAATTCTACCTAGATTGATACAGTTTTTCGTTTGAGTTCCGAACACAACCTCTACACCTATGAAAACTTGCAAAATGCAATATCTCTTCATATCAACCCACTACTAGGTACCTTTCAGTAACTCTTGAACCTCACTTCCAAAAATTCATTCTATACAACCTTTCCAATTTCTAACATGTTATTCTCAAACAAACACCCATTTGCAATTTCAACAAAGAAGAATACTTCCACAACTATCATACTCAACCTATAAGTAGCATAATCATACGCAAAAAGGAAATCCTTGAATTCTCATTCTCATTAGTAAACAGAGTACATATTTGAACAAGCTTTATTTACATATCAACATACACATCACTAACTTAACACAAGATACAAAATACATGAG
>JANIHZ010000007.1:42168236-42191195 GCA_027478365.1 Erythroxylum rufum
CGAATACTCAATTATGCAAAGCATATGATGTACTGTAAATTCCTAAATTTTCTAACCCCTAACATGGGGTGTTACAAAATCGGTGATCAATAAGGCCTCCGGTTCGACGCCCGGTCTGGGTTTCAAAACCTAGTCTTTAACTATGAAAAATAAGATGTTGTATTGAGAAATGCTATTCGACCATTAAAAGAAAAAGACAGTGAATTCTTAAGTGAAGTTCAAAGAATAGATGAAAATTAAAGATTATTTGGTTGAATTACTATAAATCAATTTTATTTCTAATATCCTACTCTCTTTAATTATTATTGTGATTGCTTTATAATTATTATATATACTTTGTCATAGTCATTCATTAGAATTAACAATTTATTCATTAATTTACAAATAAGGTAAAAAATGAATTCGTATAATTCGTCCCTCTCATATGCCATTCGTAACTAATTGTAACAGAAGAAAAACTAACATAAACGATGTAGAATATTGTAGAAAGAATTTTCACTACTCATTCAACAGCTGTACAGTAGCTTATATACAAGTGTGTTAGTAACTGCTTGACTTACTAGTTCTTTTAGTAACTAAAATACAGATAATAAATAACTAACTAACGTTGACAGAAATATATTGTAACATCCCCTCCTCAAGTTGGAATCGGTTGTGAAACCATTCCCAACTTGGCAATGATGGTTGCAAATTGTGGATTGCTTAGGGACTTCGTCAAAACATCAACTAGTTGGAGATGAGTCGAAACATACATAGGATTAATAAAACCCTCCTTGAACTTGTTCCTCACTTGATGACCATCAATTTCCAAGTGTTTAGTACGTTCATGAAACACTTGATTTTCAGTGATATATAAGGCTGATTTACTGTCACACCATAAAGGAATTGGTGTGTGAAGTTGCACAAGAAAATCCCGAAGCAAATAACACACCTATTGTAGCTCACATACCACTGAACCCATGCTTCGATATTCGACTTCACAGGAGCTTCTTGAAACTATATTCTACTTTTTAGTATTCCATGAAACTAGTGATCCACCAAGAAAAACACAATATCCACTCAAAGATTTTCTACTCAGAGGACATGCTGCCCAATCACCATCACAATAAGCTTCAACATCTGTATCTGGTTTAGTTGAATAAAACAAACCATGAGAACTTGTACCCTTAAGATACCAGAGTACATGTAACGCTGCCAGCCAATGAGTCTCATGGAGTGCATAAAAACTGACTCTGCTACTGTACATTATAAGAAACATTTGGTCTGGTCATATTCAGATATAACAACCTACCCACCAGTCTTCTATACTTCTCTGGTTCGTTAAGCGGAGTAGAAACTTCCTCAAATTTATGATTTCTAGGTAATGGTGTGGAAGCAATCTTTGAACCAGTTAATCCGACATCCATCACAATATCAAACAAGTATTTTTTTTAGAAATAAAAATCCCCGCTTCAGACCTTGCTATCTCTATTCCTAGAAAATATTTTTCATATCCTAGGTCCTTTATAGTGAATCGGGAATGCAAGAACCGGTTTACAACAACAATGTCATCCTCATTACTTCCTGCTACTAAGACATCATCCACATAAACAATGATAACAAGAAAAGAACTTCTAGAGGACTTTGTGAACAAGCAATAATCATTTGCTGATTGTGTAAAGCCATATTTCAGTAATTGACTAGTAAATTCTGCATTCCATTCTCTTGAGGCCTGCTTCAACCCATAGAGAGATTTACGGAGTCTACAAACTTCTCCAGGTTTAACCTTCATATAACCTTCAGGGGGAGTCAAGTATATTTCCTCCTTCAAGTAGCCATGAAGAAATGCATTATTAATGTCTAGTTGATGAATACACCAACCATTTTTTACTGCCAAAGCTAAGAAAACTCTGACTGTTACAAGCTTTGCAACCAGAGAATAACTATCAAAATAATCCCCCTTCCTTCTGGGTGTAACCTTGGGCTACTAACCATGCTTTTAGTCTTTCCACTGTCCCATCTGGGTTAAATTTCACCTTATAGACCCATTTTGCACAAATAGCATGTTTACCTTCTAATAAAGTGGTGATCTCCCACGTAGCATTATCCTCCAAGGCCTTTAACTCCTGTTTCATTGCCTCAACCCAACCAGGATGGATCGTAGCCTGTTTGTAATTAGCAGGCTCTTTGGTCCTATCAATATTTGGCATAAAAGTCAAATAATGCTTTGAGAAACACAAATCCGTCATTCGCAAACCTTCACTAGTAACAAGATTCACATTGCTGCAGACAAAATCTTGCATCCAAGTAGGCGGCTTCCTCATTCTTGTACTTGTGCACAGTAAAGCTACTGGCCTTTCTACCTCGGATATGCTATCAGTATGTGCAAGTGGTGATGCACTTGCTTCATGAATATCGGAAGGAGAATGAGCAGAAGTAGATGGAATTGTAGCTAAAAAATCATCAGTAACATTTTCATGTTGGTGCTACGACAACCCCTCCTAATCATGATCAGTAACACTTACAAAACTCATTCGCAGACAAATTTTTATAAGGAAACTGATCTTCATAGAATGTGTCATCTCTAGAGATAATGATGGGATGAGAATGTAAGTCATATGCCTTATATGCCTTTTGACCAGGAACATATCCTAAGAAAATACATTTGTATGATCGAGGAGAAAACTTATCTTTATGTGGCTGAGTATTTGTGACAAAATATAAGCAACCAAAGGTCTTCAATCGTCCATAATCAGACCTTTTTTTTTAAAAAAACCTCAAAGGGACATTTCCACTGCAAAATTGGAGTTGGTAGTCTATTTATGATGTGCGTAGCAGTGAGCATTGCTTCCCCCCAGAAATGCTTGGGTAAGCCTGCTTGAAACATAAGTGCTCGTGCAACTTGAGTCAAGTGTCTATGCTTCCTTTCCACCACTCCATTCTGCTGAGGAGTATAGACACAAGTTTTCTGATGTAAAATTCCCACCCTCTCCAACATAACTCTACATGTCTCATTAGCAAACCCAGTTCCATTGTCAGTTCTAATACTCTTAACCTTGCAATCAAACTGATTATGCAACATAAGTAAACACTTTTCAACAGTGTGAGTGACTTGTTGCTTGTATTTAAGCAAAAAAACCCAAGTTGCTCTACTAAAATCATCAACAACAGTCAACATGTTATGAGCTTGATTAATGGCAGATTTGGTGTAAGGTCCCCAAAGATCTATGTGCAACAACTCCAGTATATTTGTGGTTTGAATAGAAGAAGTAGGAAAAGATAGTCGATGTTGTTTGGAGAAATGACAAACATCACAAGTTTTATTATAACCAGAAAGATGAAGCATTTCCTAGCCTTTGATGCCAGTAAGTGGCATTATTATCACTAATTACAGCAGAATGAGAAACAGAAGTACAAGTATGAAGAGGTTGATGGAATGGAAAACAAATATTATGAGAGCTGCTATGTGAGTCATTTGATGAATAGGTAGAAAGATGAAAAGACTAAGAGGTGAGCATGTATAGATTGCCTATGACGTGACCAACAACAATGAGAGCTTTACTCTGCTGGTCCTGTATGTAACAACAAGAAGGAAAACAAGAAACAAACACATTAGCATCTTTAGTAAGTTTGTTGACAGAAAGCAAATTGAATTTGAAGGAAGGAATAAGTAGAACAACTTTAAGTTGAAGGGTAAAGTGTAAGGTAACGTGGCCTGAATGTTTAACATGCTTAAGACTATTATTAGGGAGATGAATAGGCATAGGGAACTGGAGTTGTGCAATATTCTGCATAGATCTTTCATCAAAACATATGTGATTGGATGCGCCACTATCAACTATCCAAACATCACTTGAATTTAGTGAATGAGCATTAAGAGTGTGTTGTATCTTAGCTACCTGACCTGCAAAATTTACAAGATCAGTCACCATGTTCACATATTCTTCAGCTGGCCGCTGTCCTTTAAGGATTTTGGACATCTCCTTTCGAATTAAAGAATTCACCATGCTAGCAAGATTATCATCAGGAGCCAAAACATCTATAGGTGTTGTATCAGACGGCTCCTATTGCAATAGATTAACCATTTCTCCTCTCTTTTCTACCGCTTTCTTTTCTTTTAATGCTTTGAACCAATCTGGATAACCATGGAGTTTAAAACATGCATCCCGTGTATGACCAACCACATTACAATGATCACAAAATCTGCCTTTCTTATTTGCCTCTTTTCGTTTATAACTACCACCCTTAGTATTAGAATTCTTGGCCAAAAGAGCACTAACTTTAGTAACAATACTACCATAAACCATACTCACTTGTCGTTGTTTTTCAACTCTTAAGACCATAGAATAAGCTTTATCTATGTTAGGCAAGGGCTCAAGATTCAAAATCTGACTTCTCACATTATCAAATGTTGGATTAAGTCCCATCAGGAATTGCATTAGTCTAGCAAATTCCTCTCTTTCAGCCAGTAAAATAGCCAAATCACACCTACAACTATGACAATTACACCTCGGTAGAGGCATAAGTCTATTTAATTCTTCCCAACATTGATTCATCTTGCTATAATAGGCAGTAACAGAATCAGTACCCTGTTCCAAAGAAGAAACTTGTCTTTGCAATTGATATCTAAGAGGACCATTATTCTCTCCAAGTCTTTTCTCAATCGTATCCCATAGCACCTTGGAACCAGCACAATAGATGAAATTATCAGACATCTCCTTAGTCATAGAATTCAAAAGCCACAACTTAATCATGGAATCAACTTTTTTTCATTTCTTGTAGAAAGTAGGATTCGTAAGAGCAGGAAAACTTCCATCAATGAAACATATCTTGTCCTTAGCTTTAAGACTGGTTTTAACAGCTATACTCCAGGTAAGATAATTATTACCTGTGAGAGGAGAGGCAACCAAAAGCATTCCTGGATGATTAGAACTCTGCAATTGCAATGGATCTCCATCAACATCGCGATTCATTGCTACAAAAGGAGCTTCATGAACGTCATCATGTAAAGAAGTCATGATTTCAAAGAAACCGAATTCGCGATCAAGTATAAGTGTGATCGTCTAGCTCTGATATCATGTAATAGAAGAAAAACTAGAGACGCAAACGATGTAGAATATTGTAGAAAGAATTTTCACTACTCATTCCACAGCTGTACAATAGCTTATATACAAGTGTGTTAGTAACTGCTTAACTTACTAATTCTGTTAGTAACTAAAATACAGTTAATAACTAACTAACTAACATTGAAAGAAATATATTGTAACACTAATATTAAACATTTTTATATTTGTAAAATAATGTTATTATAAAAATAATATTTATAACAAAATTAGCACAAATTGGAGTTACATTCGGAATAATTTGTCACATGTCGTAATACTTTAGTTATATATTTGAAGTTATTAAATCCACAATTCTAATTTCGCAAATGATATTTAGTGGGTACAAATCTTAAAATAACTAAATTTACTAATAATTATTATTTATGATATTATTAAATTGATCCTATTTTTTAGTAAACTCTTATTATCTTAAAATAATATTGATTTATTTGTTTAAAATTTAAGTTGTATCAAATTTAGTAAGTATTAACTCTTATATAACTAAAAAAAGCTACAAGTCAACTTCTCCACACCCTCTGTACAAATTATTGTATTCATCAATAAATATCCACGCTATCAGGCAACTTCCGCGACTGGTAGAAAATTTCAAGTTGATTAAGAGAAATGGCTTGTCAAAAGCTTAGTGCTCAAAATTAAGCATTCACTTCGCAGACGAAAATCAAATTATTTATACATTATGGCCAAACTTGGAAGCTTACACATGCTACATAAAGTTCCATATTACATGCAATACAACTAACTAGTTGACAGACCCACATGTCTTTCTAATTTGACCATTTTCCCCTGTAACTACCCCAATATTTCCCATCTTCACCATTGAAGCTCCAAAATCACTGTTAAACAGATACGAATTGGTGCTATATGAGTTAACCATAGCTGCAGTCTTTGGATCTCCTAGTAGAGCTTGGTCAGATTCCAAGACCCCAGCATTGTCTAGAATGTTGGTATAATATAAGTTATCAAATTCAAAAGTTGTAGAATCCAGAGAAACTAGATTTCTGTTTGATGCGTCCTTGTTCGGGCACAATCCTTGCAAGTTTGTAAGGGCTGAAGTGTCAAGTGTGGGATCAGGCTTGCCAGAGCCCTTGAAGTCAAAGAGCCTTCTCTTGAATGTAAAGCACTGAGCAAATCCTAAGGTGTGTGCACCTGTAACAAACAATAACCAATGCAACCAGTGTGACCTTCGACAAAATCTTCAAGGATTGCTTAGAATAACTACTGCAGTTGTGAAAATTCTCTTTTTTCTGGAAAAAAAAAAGATAATGTTGCATGCCAAGCACCGAAAGTGACAAGTATATAGTTAAAGAGTGATAAACTGATAATACTTGAGAGTAACTGTGGTTTATAGGGCCATATGGGATACCAGCATTCACTATTTTAAGCAGAATTGCCTTTCTGCTTTGGGATGCAATGTAAAGGGCCTCAAGCCAAGCATGGACAACTGAGCTATGTACAATAACCAGAATTTATAGAGTCAATAACCTGAGAGGACTACAACATCCTTAATGTCAAGACCTTTGGATGTGAACTTAGCAGTTATAGCCTGCAGTGACTCAAGGGGTGACGGCAATTGGTCACTTACTGCCTGTTGACTTGCATTTAACCCGTCTCGTCGTCCCAAAGGAACATACCAATAAGGCCCTCCTGCCTAAAAAAACATTAAGATTATAAAAGGTTCCAATCTTTCCAGGAGGATATGTTATGTGAAAATTTTAGTTACCAAAACTACAGCTTCTCTGGCAGCAAGAGCCAATATATCAGCACATGAAACTGTTAATGGGCAAGCTTCTTCAACGTCTGCTTTGATGCTGTCAATGACTTCGTATCCTCTTACTGAATTAAGGTTTGCTAAAGCGTTCTTCTCTCCTTTGAAATCAATTGTATCATCAAGAAGTATCGAAGCATCACAACCCTGTAACAAGAAAAAAAAAACTGTAAACAGGAAAATTAATTTGCTTTGCCAAATTGGAACCGACCAAAAAGATAAAATTATTATTTTTTCATAAAGTAAATTTGGCCTAAACAATATGGCCAACTACAGAATTTCCTTAGAACTCTCATGAACCTAAAACATCACTTCCAACTCTTAATGCAGCTTATAAGTTATATTTTGTGGACAGTTCAGTGTTTCTATTTACGTGCACGTGGACTTTACATTGTAACAAAAACTGAAAAGAAGTACGAACTTGACAACTGGTAGGTAGTAAAGACTTGTATTCCTTAGACACAAAGAGCGTATCCTATGCTTCTATTTTATGTTGACAAAATATTGCACTTTAGAGGACAGACAAGCAGGAAAGGGAATAGACTTGATTAGAACTATTACGTTTACAAAACAGTCATGAAAGTGCAACCGCAGGAGTGATGCAGCCATCCTGTTGTCATTCTTGAAAGCTGTCCAAACACCGTATTTCACTATCATTTGCAGATTAGGACAAGACTGATCATAGTAACGATGATCAAGTGGTCCACTGGCATAAGGAAGTTCATGGAAACTAGGAAATGGAGTGACTAGATGAATCAAATACAAGACCAGAAACAAAAAGAATGGCATACTGAGGTTTGAGAACATTTTTTGACCTATTTACCTCTTGAAGTAACCAAATCTGTGGAAGTCTTGTTCTGATGAACTGTGACCGAGTCCCGGTGATTTATAAAAGTTAGACGGTAAGTGGGATTATTTCATGAGAACAGAAGTGGCAAAACCACTATCCACTATGGCTGTTCGAACCTAATGGCCACACTCAGACTGAAGCACCAATCTGGTACTCCGAAAGTGCTAAGCATGCACTTAATTGCATTTCTTCTTAGTTTTTTAGTACTACTTGGGCGAATGGTATTGTTAATAACGTAGGCAGCATTTTTCATAGGCAGTTTAGAAATGGAACATAAATTATTTCAAGCACTAGCCTACCCAAGCACTGTATCTATTACATTCTTGTGCATGATCCTCTTCTCATCCTTGCGATTACAAAGACCTTTTAATTCCAATATCACTATGCTAATAAACTTGGATAAGATGAATTAAATACCTGGCACTTTCTAAGCATATGATTTGCAAATGGAAGTAGACATTGCTGGACCACTACTCAGGCTTCATTGCACCTTGTCGCTATTCCATTTGCCCTTTAATTTGTTTATATACCAACACATATAGGTTGTTTTGCCATGTGGCAGTCAGCACATAATTACATCTAATTTCATATTAAAACTTAAGACTTTCAGAGTATATCCACATATCCACTACTGAACTAAATCAACTAATCGATCAACTAAGGGCTAAGATTATACAACTTGAGGAAAGCAGCAGTACAATCATGAAAATTGACAGCTTACCTATTTGATCAGTAAGACGGTACAGACTATTGCAGTGATATATAACTGAGTCCTTAGCTAGCCTAGACAATATAAATTGTTGGCCAATTTTGTCCTTTTTTATAAAGTTAGACAATTATTAATTATATTTTTTTGTTTTCAATAAATTATTGGTTAAGTTATTTAATTTGATCCAGATAAAGATAATAAAATGGCCTAATAAATGATCTAAATCAATTGGTCAAAGTCTGGATAAAAAATGGATCTCAATTAGTGTAAACCGGACTCATATCGGCCTTATGATGGAGAAGCCTAATATGAAAGTTATATATATAGGTTAAGGTCTCCTGCAATTGCTTATATCAATCGTAAGCATAATGATTATCTGATCCGTTAGGAGAGTTTACGTATTGAGAAAACTGTAGAAAGACCTAAATCTCGTGCTGATAAACACTTTCCATAAAGGTCCTGGGAGATCCGTGATCGTTTGGAGCTCGGAAACAATATCGGAATTAGAGATAGAACCGAAATCAGGTATTCCGCGTTACTTTCGTTTTTAATCCTTTTATGTATGATCTTGAGTACGTAATAAGGTCTGTACTACGTATTACACGTAGTATCAAAGCGGTTACATAATCGGATTTCTAGAAACGAAGGTTTTTTTATTTTTCATCTCATATTGTTTTTCTCACGTTTTGATTTGTTTTTCAAGTTTTTTACATATATAATTACGTAAAAGTACTATAAATAAGGCTAGCTATGAAAAACGAGTCGAAAATAGGCCAAAAAGAGCAAAAACCACACGCTAAGAAGCCGAAAATCATCTCCGACATTGGTGGGAGAGGAAATGTTTGGCGCGTGCTCGAGTAGTGGCATACAATTGGTGCGTGCGGTGCACGGGTCAACTGCGTGCTGACACGTCGCTCCAGTGGGCAACAAACTCGTGCATGGGCGACCTACGATGACCCGCGCTCCCACGAGCGTGGGATGGAGGGTGCGTGTGGTGCATGCACCACATCCATCCATACATGTGGCACATCAGATGGACGATGCACACGTCTGCACGTGTCGCGCACGCACCATACACATCTGGTGCGCATCAACGTGCGCCCGTGCAGCGCATTGGCGGCCCCGCGCCACACGCACTAACGTAGTGCGCCACGTCAGCGGCTAACGTCAATCGTACGAATTCTGCTATAGTGTTTTTTTAAAAAATATAAAAATTTCATATTTCCCCTAAGGGTACTCTGGGGTGTTTTGGGTCAGTTTCCAAGTTCGGGAAATTTATAAAGTAAAATTTTCCATTTTTCTGGATTTATTATATTAGTAATAAATTAAAGTTTAACCCTAGAAAAAGGAATTAAGGTATTCTGAATCTGATTTCGAGTATCTTTTTATGCTTCGAACATTACATGAGAGAGATACTGCAAGTTCTTGTATCTCGGGTCTCATGTTTGATGTTCGAGATTGCATGGTAATCAATCGAAAAAGGAATTAAGACATTCTGAAGTCATTTTTGAGTGAATTTTCATGCAACAAACTTGTAATACAGGAGATATATGAGGTTTTCATGTCTCAGGTGGTTGGTTCAGTGTCCGGTGACGCATGATAGTCTCTCTACCAAGATTTTTCTCTTACGAAAGTCTCAAATGAAGTTTTCAGGGAATGTCTTTAGCACGAGTGTGTGACAATGAGACTATGCATTCGGTTTTTTGCATTTATCGATGTTACATTGTCACATACCATATGCACATAAAGAATGTGAAGATAACATAAAGATGTATCCCTTGTGTTTGTAGACTTTTTGAGTTCTGATGAGGATGTAGTCACCACAATGGCCTTTCGAGTCAGTATTTTGAATTGTTCAACTTACATGTTAGGGGATGTTTTTAGTCTCATGTTTAGTTATTCTGCCCATAGGTGTTGGCCTTATATGAGATTTTAAGATGTGCATAAAGGCATTGAATAGAGGAAAGTCGTTGCTTGAATGATCTATTCGCCCACAGGTGGTAGTGTCATGAGAGTTGATGATTTGTATTCTGATCGCTTTTATGTGGAGGTCTAGTTGCATATATTATGTATTTAGCCCATAGGTGTTTCATAATATGTGTGATCAGATTTTCAGTAAAGATATTATTTAATAGCTTTGAGTATCGCTGTTGTCCTACATTTGTGCTGATTTAAAGATTATCATCTTGAAGTCACCTTTTTAGTAAACAAAATCAGTGTCACCATTGAAACCATATCCGATTTCAATACAAAGAAGTGAACAGAGAATGTATTGAATGCCATAGAGATAACTATGGTTGATATGACCATATGGATGGATAGGCCATCTCCACCTACATCCATGAGCTTGAGAGCTCATAAAGCAGCCTCTGAAACCTGGGATCGGTCTAACAGATTATATCTGATGATCATTAAGAGATCCATACCTAACCATCTACTAAGTGGACTTCCAGACATAGATATAGCGAAGGAGTTTCTTGATAATATCTCCCAGAGGTACACAGTCTCACCTAATATTGAGACAAGTGCCTTAATAAAAGAATTATTCTTCATGAAGTATATATGAGATAAGGGAGTAATTGAGTACATATCAAGAATAATTAATCTTCACAGTAGATTGAAGATGTCGAGACTTCAATGCTTTGATAGCCAATTGCGTTGTTGAGGAGGAGAAGCTCAAGTTTGCTACTCCTACAACCCTCGAAGTAGCTTAAGGCAAGACAAAGATAAAGCTCGCTAAGTTCAAAGGGGAAAGTTCAAATCTTCTCTACATACTGATGTTGGTCAAACCAGTACTGATAAAGGTCCTAGGGACATAAAGAAACCAGTAGTATGAGGTTTAAAAAGAAAGACTGAGACCATCAGGTAACTCATTGGATTATCAATTAATGAATCTAATTTACAATAGTCGCATTAAATACATGGTGGCTATTTAGTGGAGCATCTAATCAAGGTGCTTCCACAATGCAAAGGTTCATATCCAGGATAAAGCCAAATAAAGTGAAGGAGAAACTGATGGTTGACAGCAATGAAGAGGTGGAAGTAACATCTATATGAGATGTATGTACTGAACTTTGTTGTAAAGTTCATTTGGGCTTTACACAACACATTTTATATGTGATCTTTTGATCAATTTTGGACAAAGAGAGTTAATGTTTTGTATTTAATGCTTATGTTGTACAGTTGTTCAATGCAAAACATAATGGTACAACTTTCTTGTCATATTTGTATAGATTGTGTCTTACCCCGAATTAGATTATTGCTTCTTCGTATCTTGCTAAACAAGCTATGACATGAAGGACCCTGATGAATGACAAGTCATACATAATGTGACATAAAAGTTTAAGTCACATTTCCAGAGCTAAGGTTGAGATATTGATTAAAGAAAGCATTTCTTAATTCTAGATTATAATGATCTGAGAATATGTGCTGACTGTTGCAGGGGTAAGTTGACTTATAAGGATATTGAGGTCAACTTATGCTTTTGACTTGTTCAGTTTGATACATAAAGATATCGGTAAACCTTATACAGTTGCATTGTGCAATTCTAAATGTATTATGACAATTGTTGATGATTATTCTCATCACAGTTATGTGTTTTTGCTTAAAGACTGAAAGTTGAGAACCAATTGGAAAAATTCATCAAGATAGTCAGATTTAACTGTGGAGGAGAATATAATAACAAACATGGTGTTTCAGGACTTTAAAAGGTCCGTTTGCCAGATATTTGCAATTAGTTGGAATAGTGACTTAATTCACTATACCGAGTAGTTCTGAGCAAAATGGTATATTATCGAAAGGCATAACTGCACCCTAAAGGACTTGAAGAAGTTAATGCAGAACATGACTAATATACCTAATTATCTAAAAGTGTGAGAAACTCAGCCTTGCACATAATTGTGTATGGGGCTGCCCTACTGAGGTAGTATAATCCTTATAAAGAAATATCGCATGCTTGTTGTGCTCATTGCTATTTTGTAAAATATCTCGACCACTTTAATGCTACAACTTTTACTATAGAGAAGGAGAGACTGGAATAGTAGAATCACAAACATCTAAGTTTCTGGAATATGATGTCTATGATGATGGTGGGCCCTTTGACCATTCGGATGATAGCAGCGCAGATACTATAGTTATCATGTACCTGCCACCCATATAGTTAGATTCGTAGATTTAGGTCTTTGTATCGTCCCTGTACAGGAACAAGAATCAATACCTATAGACACAGAGGTTTCTAGGGGTACAAGATTTAATACAGTTAAATAAATCTACTAGAGTAAGACGACTTACTATCCCATCTGATAACATAGTCTATGAGGTGAATAGGACTATGCTATTAGACACGTTACGGATCCAGTTACTTTTATAGAAATTGTTTCTGGACCCAATGTGGATGTGTGGTGGGATGCAATGAATGACGAGATGCAAGCCATGAAGTATAGTAAGGTTTGAGAGCTAGTTGATTTGTATCAGAACTATAAACCTGTCAGTTGTAAATGAAGTTTTAAAACCTAAAGGATTTCAGGATAAAGTTCAACAATTTATGGGCTCGCTCAGTTGCCTAATGGCTCAATCAAAGAGAAAGGTTGACTTTATGTTACCTTTTCTCTTGTAACCTCGTAGGATATATTTTGAGTGATTAAGGCAATTATAGCTCATGGTGATATAGAGTTACATCATATGGCTGTCAAAACCGCTTTCCTAAGTAAAGACCTTTATGAAATGGTCTATATGGTACAAACTGAAGGATTTCAGGATCTAGATGGAACTAACATGGTTTGCGCGTTATGCAGATCAATATATGGTTTATATCAAACCTCCTAAAAGTGATACCTTACAATTGATAAGGTTTGGCCTCTTTCGGCTTCATTAAAAAAAATTAAAAGATGCTTGTACTATAAGGTCAAAGGGAGCAAAGTTATCTTTCTATTACTGCATGTGGATGATATATTGCTCACGTCAAATTACTTGACCATGTTGTATGAGGTTAAGCAACTTTTGGTCAAGAACTTTGACATAATGGACCTTGATGTAGCATCTTCTGTCTTAGGTATTTAGATTCCCCGAGACAGATCTCAATACTCATCAAATCTCTCATAGAATGCATGCATTAAGTATGTGTTATAAAGGTTTAATATGGTTAACAGTAAACCTATCGTAGCGCCTATTTCTCATAGTGAGAGATAATCTTTGGTATAATATCCAAAGAATAAAGTAAAGAGAGAGGTTATGAGGAATATTCCGTATTCTAATATGGTTGATAACCTGATGTATGCTTGGCTATGTACTAGATAAGACATTGCATTCACTGTTTGTCTGTTCGGTCAATATCTGGTTAATCCAGTTGTAAACCATTAGAATGCAGTCTAGCGAGTGTTGAGATACTTAAGGGAATTAAGGATTATATGTTGACATATAGAAAAGTCAACAGATTAAACCTCGTAGGAAATTCAGATTCAGATTTTAGATATGTTTCTGGATAATCGAAAGTTCTCTTAAGGTTACATTTTTAAGTTTGCAGATAGTACAATGTCGTGAAAGTGTGTTAAGAAGAGACAAGTAAATTCCTCGACTATACATACAGTGTGCATGCTATGGGGCTGTTTTATAGACGGTTTAGCTCAGAAACTTGATTTCTGAGTTGTCTGTGGTTGATTCAGTGGCTAGACCCATTTGGTTGTATTGTGGTAATCTTCTTGTTGTGTTGTTTAATAACAACAATGAATATCACAGGATCTTAGTATTTAAAGGTCAATTATTTGGTCATAAAGGTGTTGATATGAAAAGGTGACATTAAGGATTGGAGCATTTAAGGACTGAGGAACTATAAGTTGATCCTTTAACTGAAGGACTTCGCCCACTTGTGTTTGTTACACAAGTATACATATGTACATTTTGATGTATTATGATAGTACGATGATTCATCAATAGATACTTAGTAATACGTACTATCATACATTGTCATAATACGTATAAAAGTCTTAAGGTTTGTGTCGATCTTAAGCATTTAAAGGTTATTGGGCATATATGCAGATTGACCTTGTGCCTATGTCATTTAGACGCATACAGTTTTAGTATGGATATCCATGAATTTGACATGACATAGGGAGATATAAGTTTTTAACCTCATAAAAGTTCTCTAATACAGTTTAGCATTCAGTTGGTGAATATAAAGGTTTTCTCTAATGCTGTTTAGCATTCGGTGAGAGAAAACATGATTTCTCTAATGTAGTTTAGCATATGCAATTTAGTATAAAGCTGGATGAATTGAGACCTACAAACGAAGATGATATAATTTAGATCATAAAGGTATCATCCTAGTTTGCCACACTCCATTTTCCTATTCATGTTAATGAGGTATTAGATATACGTGATTGTACTGGATCTGCGTCGCACATGACACATGCATTTGATACTTGCAAGATAGAATGATGGACTTTCATTATCTTTGGATCAAATGTTTTGTTTTTAAGTCTTAGTCGACTAATTCAGTAACGTGGCTTAACCGAGGTTTTAAAACTGTTTTAAACTAGAGTTAAAACTGCAATTAATGCTTGTCCAAAGGGGAAAATGTTGGACAATTTTGTCCTTTCCCATAAAGTTAGACAACTATTAATTGCATTTTTTGGTTTTCAATAAATTATCGGTTAAGTTGCATAATTTGATCCAGATAAAGATAATAAAGTGGCCCAATAAATAATCTAAATCAATAGGTCAACGTTCGGGTGAAAAATGGATCCCAATTAGTGTGGACCGAACCATATTGGCCTTGTGATAGGAAAGCACGATAGGGAAGCTATATAAAGGTTAAGGTCTCCTGTAGTTGCTCATATCAATCCTAAGCATAAGGTATTGAAAAAATTATAGAAAGTCCTAAACCACATATCGAAAAACATTTTTCGTAAAAGTCCTAGGAGATTTGTGATCGTTTGGAGCTCAGAATCGACATCGAAATAAGAGATGGAACCAAAATTAAGTATTCCACATTACCTTCGTTTTTAATTCCTTCATGTCGATCCAGGGTACGTAATAAGGTCTGTACTACGTCTTACATGAATGGCCTTAGTTTTTCTGCCCACATACTCCCTTACCAGTTATTGTTGTTGTCTCCCCTTCCTCTCTCATTGTCCTCCTCCCTCTGTGTCCCTCAATTCTCACTCCTTTCTCACTAGGCTGGCGCTCTCCAACTCGTCACTCATTGCCAGGCATTGTCCAGAGTTCAAACTCTAACTTGTAACTGGTAGCCCTCCACAATTATCTAGCTCGTCATCTTCACCCTCAATCCTCATGCATTACTTGTGTACTGAAAATATAGTGAATAATTGGTGATTAGTTGAGGGTAACATGAAACCCGTGTTGCTAGAGAGAATAACATGGGTTCTAGATATGTTATTTGACTTATTTCATGATTGAGAATTGACTATAATAGTTGTTATATTTTTATTGAAAAATTGCTCTCTACTGATACAGTTCCTTGTTTGAGAATTAGATAATTGTTGTATTTTTTATTATCAATTTAACATGGAACATTGCTTATATTGAGACTTGAACTTCAGTTATGCTTTTTTATTAAATTAGAAAATTGCTTCTTTAAACTAAGTAAAAGTAATAATATTATAGATTGTATCTAAGGAATGTTCATTAATACTCCTTAGTTTTATTTCAATAGCCTTGTTAGTTAAATTTATAAATCTTCTCTTTAATTATGTCGATAAAGATAATTTAGAGTTTATGACTTATTTAGGAGTTTCACCTCTAAGTTCATATAAAAACGTAAATTCATCTTGATCTTTAATTTTAGGCGACCATCACTAATTAGGAGGTGACATGACATAGTCATGTCTTCATTATAAAATTTAATCAATTGTTATTTGTTTTTGTAAATGATCCAAAAGGATTAGAATTACTTATTTAAGTTCTTATATAAACTTTTTTTTCACAAGGTTAAACATATAATGTTAACTTAGTAACTTAGAAGTGTTATTTTTAGAAAAATGCTAACTTAGTAAAAAGAGTTCAAAGTTCATATGTTTTAAATAAACTTTTACATATTGCAATTGACTTTTGATATAAAGTTATTAACTTAATTTTGACATATGTCTTTATTTACTATCACAGATAAATGAAGGAAAATTCATGTACTCCTAATAATTTAATATCTTCAGGAAGATTTGATGATCCAGCTTAGGCTCACGCTAAATTAGATCCTGATATGAAGAGTCATGCTATTTTTTGTAATAACAAACATTTTAAAGATGGAGAATTACCAAATTAAGGAAATATTTAGCTAGAATCAAATGTGATAAGGAGCCTTGTAAGAAAGTTATATATAATATGAAATGACTGACGAAAACTTTGCTTGAAAAGTATTAGAATGAAAAAGAAATAAGGCAAAGACTGAACTACGAAATTGGTAATCGAAGTTCTTTTTGCAGTAGCTAGAATGATACTGGCAATATTAAAGCTAGTATTATTACCTAATAAAATGGTATTGCTACAACTAATGTGAGAAAGAGAAGAGGACACGTGTCTAATAGTTTGCTCCATAAACAACTCATGAAACTCAACTTTCAATGCATAATGCCTTAAAATTTAAAGAAGCAGCTCATAATGTGAACATGATAATGGCTAGATAGTGTTATACTGCATGTATATCATTCATTGTTGTTCAGTTTTATTATTACCAGCCTATAATGGATGTTATTACATCTAACCATCTAAGATACAAGGCTTCTTCAATTGATGACTACAGAGGTAATCTTTTGAGTAGCTCTGTTTGTGAAATAAAAGTTATTTGGATAAAAAAAGAATGACTTGGACAATTTATAGGTGTTCGATCATGTGTAATGGTTGAACAAATAGAATATATGAGTCTATTATCAATTTTTGATTTATTATGCAAAAGGGATTATATTTTTTAAGTCTATTGATACATTTGGCTTGTAAGAAATATTAATACTCTCTTTAAGATATTTGATAAAGTTGTTAATGAAGCTGGACCTAAAAATAGTATATAGTTCATCACTGACAATAATTTAGCTTATCAGGTAGCTGAAAAAATGTTGTAAAACATACATAATTCTTTTTTATTAGACTTCTTGTTCTGCACATTGGATTAATCTAATGTTAGAAAATATAAGAGATACTAAATATTTTTCTATCATTGATAAAATCGTGCAGAATGCAAGAAAAGTAACTAAATTCATTTATAATTGTGTATGTCTTCTTAATTTGAAGAGAACGAATTTCTATTTTTAGTAATTGTGATTAATATTGTAAATCAAAGTAAGGTTCATATTTTTGACAATTTACCCTAATATAATATGTGGACTTTTTAATTTTATTTAATTAAAACTATTTTATTATTAAAAGGGATTTTATATTATTAAAATTTTTGAAAATAATCTATTAAATATTTAAAAAAAATCCAAGACCATCTATTTGACTATTTTACACATAACAATATTCATGTAAATACTGTCAGATTTCAAGAATCAATTACTTAATAAGTTATATTAAAAATTGATGAAAATTTAACAAGAGGGTTTTTTATGACTCTTAATAGTATAAGTTTTTTTTAAATAAATTTAAATAATATTTAAAAATAAATAAAACCACAATAAATTTCTTTATTTGTTTTTTATCCTTTATCAGATGGCCAGAGCTTAGTGACGTCTACCTTTAACAAAATGTCATCAATATTTTATGAGTTAGCAGTGAAAAACGAAATTGGGTCAATGGATGACAAGAAGTGGGCAATTTGCTTTCCCCACATAAAGGAAAAGAGCAAAAGGCAAAGAGAGTGCCAAAACTATTGGCGAAGTTACTTTCAAGTTGGTCCCCACAACAGCTCACACCATGCATAAGATGTGGCCTATATTTGCTTGCAGCAACAAAATATCTAAATGTGCCTTGCCAGTGATCAACTAGCTAGGGACACCGTTGGGTTTTTTGATTTTGATGTTTCTATATAAATGCCCATTAAGACAGACTTTTTTAGGTTCACGGAAGTCGCATCAAACATGTCTGTTTTGTTATCGGCACAAAAAGGCCATTCATCTTTTTGTCACCACCTAGGAGGAGGGGATAATAATAGTAACTCTAAATCTCTCCAAGGGTCTTACGAAGAGAGGTGAAATTAAAATTTAAATATATCTCCACATTAAAGGGCATCTTTGACGCCTTAGCTTTTTACAGAGCCTGCGAGTCGTCCCGTTATCTTTTTGAGATTTGAACACGTAACATTGGGTAAACTCGAGTCGAATTTGGTGGCTCTGATAGTACTCAACCCTCCTTAAGACCTTATAAGGAGAGGTAATATCAAATCCTAAATAATTAGCTACTTGAATTAATCTTCATAATTAGACAAACTTATCCGGTAAGAAATGCTAACTATTTCATTAACAACCTAGTCTGGTAAGAAATGCTAACTATTTCATTAACAATCAGATTGCAATATACAATTAAATGTTGGTACATCAATTCCTAAACTTATATTTTTGGGGAAAAATGTATGCTTAACAAGAATAATATTAATAGCTGATTGCCTTCAAAGATGAACATGAAGGAATGCGGCATAAGTTTTGACCAAGAACCTGGATTTATAATGGAATATATCACATTAAGGAGCAAATACTTGTAAAAGAAAAATACCAATGAACTCCACTCCACCTTCAGATTGTACCTTCCTGTGCAACAGCAGCTTGGTACGCGGGACAAGGAAAGTTGTTGACCTTTAGTGGAATGAGCTGAAGCTTATCTGCTAAAAAGGAAGGGGCCCTTACGAATTTCGTTCTCCTTTTTTTTTTTTTTGTTTAATTCATCACTTTCTCGCATTATTTAATGCATAGCTTGGAGCACTAAGCAGTCACTTTTTCTTCCTTCTGGCGCCTTTAGTAAGGTATACTTACCCTAGCGCTTTTATCAATCTAACATTCTCTAACGCCATCTTTCATCACGGTAAAACCCTTGTACAGTAGGGAGATCGCACATGTAAGCATGATAAAGAAACATCAGTAGTCTCAAAACACTCTTATTGGTTTATTGGTTTTTGTACATAGAAAGGGAAAAAAAAAAATGGAGCAAAAAGATCCATTTGTCAGCTATTCAGCGAGAACTTCAATCCAACAAGATCCTTCTCCAAATTAACCCAGTATATCACACATAAGAGATATTTACATCGACAAAAAGCCAGCAAACTAACTAAAACAAGATGCACCTGTTTGTAGTGTTACAACTTGAAACTAGTTCACAATAAACGTTCTCTCGATTTTGGAGAACCAGAGATTCGTATAGATCCTTTGATCCTCATTTCAAGTCAATTACCGGTTGACCTTGTTTCCGTGGGGGAAAGATAATGAGTAATGATCCGTACATGATCCTGGTGACTGAGGCACTTTTACCTTGGTAAGTTAGACTAAATCCGCTCTTGGGGCCTATATGATTGCTAGCTCTTCAAGAGCTCTCATGGAAGTTGATGGATCTAGACAAGGCAGCAGGATTGGCAAGCAACACTGGAGATGTCTCAAGTACACAGTTCTTTTCCTCACTCTTTGGATGGAAAGCCTTGAACAACCCACCTCCACTAAGTGATTCATTCTTAATTCCAAGTGTTGCCCATATTGAACTCTTTGCAGCTTCACGTGGATCGTCAATTCGTAGAATTTTGGGAACTAGGACGGTACCATTTTTATGCTTTGATGGCTCCTCTTTATCCAAGCCATCTAGTTTAGCTGCATCCCCATCCCGTGAATGCTTCCCCAGTGTAGGAGAAGTAGGACTGGAGCAGTGGCCATTTTGGTTTGATGAAGAAGATGATTGAGGAGATAACAAAGGAATGTTCCATGTGCCTGGAATACCACAGTTCCAGTAAGGGGCAGGATAAAATGGCATTGGAAATCCTGGAGGGTAAAAAGCAGGTTGGGGCAATGCAGAATTCCAAGGGTAAGGCCAAGGAACACCAGGGAGGCATGGAATTGGAGAAGTGAAGTTATTTGTGTTATGTGCAAACGGTTCTTGATGACGACAAGTCCTTCCTCCTTCCTCTATTGAATTAGAAACCGTCACAGAAGATCCACTCGAGCAATCATCACCATTTTCTCTACCCTTGCAAGAAACTGCAATCCTCTGCTCTTCTAAACCATACAAACCATTTTGAGTTCCATTCAAAGCCTTTTTATCTGTAAGATGCAACACCGAAGCCATGGAATCACAAATTGGTGTATCCAAGCTGAAGCTTAGAACTCTGCCGTTGGACTTCAATGCAGGATGGTTTGTCCCATTTGGAGCTTCAATGCAAGCTGCCTGAAGTGCCTCAGAGATTGTTATATGGCGATAATGTGAGGCTGAATTCTTGTTCTTGCGGCGTCCTGCTCCTACGGGAACATTCCTCATCATACCACCAGCTGTCCAGTATCTTTGGCAAGCTTTACAGAAATGTCGAGGTTGGTTGACGTTGTAGTTGTTATAATAACAGAATTTCGTATCCATGCTACTGCAACGTGGGCAAGGAAGTATCTTATCGGGCTTTTTGATGGTTTTCTCTTGTGATTTTGTTCCATCATTCTGATCCTTCTGTGTCTTACTGTTTGATTTTGCAGATTCTTCATTGATAGAGGGTATTTTCGGGTTCACATTAGTCTCAAGTAAGGATTCTGGATCTGCAGAGTCCTCTTTATCAGAAGGCGAAGCATCATCATATGATTGCATGGTCTCGTTAGTTTCCCCTGCCAGACAGTCCTGAAAAATTGTATTCCAGTTAGTGAAATTATGTGTAACATATAAAACTTGTACTTGAATATAATCATTCTATAGACGAACAGCAAAGAATAAACCAAAAGGAAACAGATAAAATAAAATGCGAGATCATAATTTAATGGCTTTTCCCATTACTAATTATCTTGCTTTGCTTTCTTATTCCACCTTTGTTTCTTGCTTTAAACGAAGGAGAGGACCTGTTGATAATATAAAGGACAAAACCGATTCTCTCCAGCCATGGAAAGTTCCGAAAGAAATAGGCATGCATACAAGAAAGATTAGAAAAAATCAAAACGCCGAGAAAAAGGTTAAACAATTCTGGAAGTTTATAGGGAGCTTCAAAAAATTTCCAGTCAAGAAGCTACTACTACTACAGTCTGGAATTCTGTTTTCAGCACCGGATTTGATTTCCTACCATCACCGGAATACGGTCATGGAAGATCTTGACTGACTAGCAAGGACTGTAAAAGCTTTCTTACGCCCAGAATTTATAAACGAAAATTAGAAAGGGAATGTAGAAGTTCCCTACAGGAAAGAGGACTTTAGAAATTATATGGTGAACTGAAGTTAAATTACATGAATTCCAATCGAAAGTTAAAATAAAGATACAGAAATTTGAAATGTCCAGGTACTAACTATTTCTCACTTCCGCAATCTAGATCCACTGAGAAAACAGGAAGGAGCAGAGAGACTTTATATTGATGAGTTGAATGATTACTGAAATCACGAGAAGTACCCAAAAACAATTCTTAAGATTAATTCAATTTTTCTTCCTCTTTTACAGCTTCTCTCAGCTAGCAAACTACAACCCAAATCAAGAAAAACAATTAACTTTTTTGGGAAAGAAACAAAGAAGAAAAGAAATGATAACGAAACCCCTTCGCGTCTAAATCAACTTCAAAGGGTTATATCGAGACAAACTGTCAAATTTACAAAAAGGGAAAGACAACTGCCAGACCCAGTACAGGCTTTCCATGACAAGTAAAAGAAAACCAAACCAAATCAAGCAAGTTAAGAAAAGGTAAGGCTAACGGATCAATCAATCCTTTTAGAATTCTGACAAACAAAGGGCCATCTTCATATTTAAGTTTAACTCACTCCAACACATTCATACCTTATCAGTTTTATACTCTTCTTCTTCGTCGAGTACTTCTCTCTCCGAGGCTTCCTCCCCCGAGATCGCCGGAGAATCATCTTCTGGCGGGAGGGGAATTTCCTTTCCGAAGAGCTTGATGGCGGGGTCTTTGCTAGGTGTTTCCTGCATTCGATAATTCTAAGTAGTTTGCTTTTGTTTTTCGTTTTTTTTTTTGCAGAAGACAAGAAGAAAAAAAAGCGCGAGGGAAGTGTTGTAATGAGCTGGGGTTGCTGGATCTTGTCTTTGTTGGCTTAGTTTTTGATCCGTTTAAAGAAGAAGTGGGCGCCACGTCAGCATCTGAATTTGATTCTGAGCCACAAGTTCTTGTGGCCTTGAAGATTTTCTTTTGCTCCTATTCTTCTTCACCATTCACCCAACCTACTTTTAAAATATATAGACTATTAAACTTCGATTCTGCGGATGATTGTATTGTATACAACTTTGATGCACTCTCACGTCAGCAGATTGGATGGACTTCTAGTGAGTCTTTTGACTTTTGAGAGGATGCTCTTCAAATAGTTTCAATTTCATTAAAACGCAAAAGAGAGACGCTCGTGTAATATAATATTTAATTTAATGAATAATATTTTAAGTTTCTTAAAAATTAAGTTAAAATATTATTTTTACTTATATAACTAA
>JANIHZ010000007.1:42202258-42215290 GCA_027478365.1 Erythroxylum rufum
AAGACCCAATCTATGTAACCGACCCACAACCTAACTACCCGTGAAAGATCTTCACGCCCAATAACACGACCGACTCGTGTTAACCTCGTCAGAGGATTTTCCTAGCTATTTCTACTCAAAAACAAAGACAAATAAATTAAGAATGCAACAACTTCTGATCTGAAATTTTTCACCCAAAATAACCAAGAGGCAGCACCAACAGTATATACACTGATCTATGACAAAACCATCTTTGTGCTGCACACATGAATTAACTTAAATCACCCAGCAAAAATATCAACTCCCATTACGCTTGGACTACTTGCTGGAGATGAAGATAACGTCACTGTGCTGCTGCAAAACACTCCACAAAAATTAACTCAATCAAGTGAATAAAGCTCAACAGTGCAGCAGCCAAAAATACCCCAACACCCTCTTTTGTTCACACCAAAAAAAAGAGAGTATATGCAGATCAACAGAAGATGCCCTACACAATATTCCACGTCAGCTCAAGAGCAATACACCAATACCACTTGTCAACGCCACCCTCCTAAATTTTCTGTTTAAGAATCCTTTTCAAATAGGGATAGTATTGGATAAGCAATCTATCACTGAAAGTTATGCTAAATAAGAATATTTTGCCAAATCAAATCCCAAGCACCATCTACTTCCAAAATAATTCAGTCTTCAATACCCAATCACCAATTAAGGCACATCTTTAATTATGAAGAAAATTCCCATGTCCAATTTAAAATGCCAAAAATAAAAATAGGATATATTAGAAATAAATCCTAACAAAAAAGTTAACAAGTACTCTTAAAATCTTTAGGAGCTTATTTAAAAAGAGAAAGATAGAACAATATATTTCCACATTAGCTTTGTGTATATAAGTTCGTGGTTAATCTTGGGCCGATTCATAAAGTTTGTGTTATGTTTGACATGTAGTCTTATAGCAGTTACATAGTTGTATGAATTAGTTTTTTTTAATTTCCATATTAAAATAAGAGAAATTAACTTTTTCTAGTTAAATATGTAGTAATTTATTGAGGTTGTAGGAAAAACAGGTAAAAAATGACTCGGTAAAAAATCATTGGAATTCAACAATAAATTCAGTAAAAGCAAACATAAAAAAAATTGCACATTCTAGTTTCTAGATGAATAAACAAGATACAAAAGTCTCCTAAGTAAGGAGAAGCAAGCAAGAGGCTCTAGCTATTAGGTGTGTGGCTCTCATGTACTCTGATTATAAGGAGGTAGGACACGTGACATGCACTCCCCATATGCATTAGGGTGATTACATATGCATTTTTTTTAAGGGAAGAGTAAACCGATGACACAACAAGTCTCGGGAAACAAATTCCCGACATATCCTCTAGGAGGAGTACATGACACCTAATGAGTGGAAGGTCAAAATAAGTAGTGCCGAGCGCAAAATGCTCAACATAACTAGCTATCCAGTCCGCACAGCGGTTGCTCTCATGGTAGATGTGTCGATGGATCACCGTCCAATTCCGCGCAAACAGCTCATGGATCCCTTGAACAATGGGGTTATGGATCGAGGATCGGTTGGCTGAGGAGGATAAAATATGTGTATTAAGCAATAGGTTTCACAGGCTCTCCTTTTGGTAGTATGAGATTCATGTATAAGAATCTCAAGTTTGTACATAACTATTATTTTGTATAAAGTATTTCTGAATTAAAAAAAAGTGTATCATTTTCTTTGTAGAATATCCCTACTTTGAATGTTATTCTACCCATATGTATTCAATTTACATGAAATTTGAGATGTGAATAAAAGTATTTGATAAGAGATAACCATTAGTTAGGTGATATATACACCTATAAGTGATATTATCATAAGAGTTACGGTGTGTACTCTAACCATTTTTATATAAAGATCTTATCTTTATACTTTATATATTCTTCCCGTGTTTTAAGATATATTTGGTAAGATACTCATTACAAATACTATTTATGACTTTTAATATCATTGTTATCTTACATTTGTGTTGATTATATACATCATATGTTTTGTAGTTACCTTTTCTATAAATAACAACAGTTTTACTAATGAAACCTTGACTAGTTTCAATTTTAAGAAGTAAAACATGATGAGAAATTTTCTTTGGAATTGGAAGACATTAATATAATTATGATTAAAGAATACTTATATATTCTTACATCCATTAGTATAAAAGATGGAAAAGCAACCTATATGGCTTGGAAAAGGTTGAATAAAATGTGTCATTTGACCATTAAAAAGTTCATACTTGATCATCTACGTAGTGGACAACTAGAAACAAACGTAACAGAAGACTTTCTTAATAATGCTTCTCAAAGGCACATAGTTTCTAGTAATATTGAACTTGAAACTATGATAAAAGAACTATATTCTATGACACACACACACACACACACACACACACACACACACACACACACACACACACACACTATGGTTAGCAAGTGAGAGAAAATATTATCAGGACGGTTTGTTTACAAAGTAAATTCAAAGCCCCAAAACGTTATCACCCTTGTTACTTCCATTGACTACCAAACTTTAACATTACCTCATAAATAATATCCTTGTTACCATATATAACTTATAAGATGAAGCTTGGAATGTTAATTCTTTGATTTACCTATGCGTAGCTGAAGAAGAACAATTAAAGAACACTACATAAAAAACCATGATATCCATTAAATCAAAACTTAAAACCAAACTTTGAAAATTTTAAGGGTAAGGATCCTAGAAATCCTTCACCTAAAGAATAAAGCTATACTAGTGTTATAAAGGATCCTATAAATATCATTTAAAAATATGAGATGCTTCTTTTATAAAAAGATAAAGTAAAAAAAAATACGATTACATGAAGTATAAAGCTTGGAAGGAAAAATATTGAACCATTATGTAACTCTTTAGCTTATGTTATAAAATCTAATGTTATTATTGCCACATCAAATTCTTGGTGGCTAGATAGTGGAGCTTATAATCATATTGCATCCACAATATATGAATATATATCAAGAGAAAATTGACTAGATTTGAGTCTAAATTGATAGTTGACAACGAGCTCCCCGCTTTGGGAGGATTAGGGGAGGGTCATCAATTGTAAGCAGCTTTCCCTTTATATTTTACAAAGAGACTATTTCTATGAATCGAACTCGTGAACTTTTGGTCGCAAAAGAGCAACCTTACTAGTTGGTAATAATAAAGAAGCTAATATATGTTTTATAGGAGTTATTTGTTTAAACTTATATGATAGTTTTAAAATTATTTTGCATAACATATTTTATATACCATCTTTTAGCCAAAATTTGATCTTTGTATCTATTTTGCATAGAGAACGCTCTAGTTTTGTAATAAGAAAACTTCACTATATAGTTATGTTTTGATGCACAATATATTGGTACAACTTTTTTATCATATGATTTATAATAAAATGTGTTTAACTTATGATGAAATCTATGCTTCTTCGTATATTACTAAAAATTTTATTAGTAAAAGGCTTATGATAGAGCAAAAACCATTTATATAATGAAATAAGAGATTAGATCACATCTATAGAGAAAGAATTGAAAATTTGATAAAGAAAAGATTCTTATAAGTTTCAATTTTAATGATCTAGAGACATATTAATTATCAAAAAGGCAAGCTGACTAAAATAAAGAAAAAGAGGTTGACATATTATTATGATTTTCAAAGATTGTTTATACTGATATTTGTGAGCTCTATTTAACTAGTATTTATAATTCCAAATATTTAAAACTATTGTTGATGATTGTTCTTTATATATATATATATGCATTTTTTTATTAAAGAAAAGTGCAAAGTTCTTGAAAAGTTTAAGATCTTTAAGACTAAATTTGAGAACTAATAAGGAAAATTAATTAAAATTGTTAGGTCTAATGATAGAGATGTGTATCATAAAAAAAAATCAAGTTTTCGAATAAGAAGAAGCTTTTTTTTTCTAAATACTTGGAAATTTATGGAATAGTTGTTTAATTTAGTATACTAAGTAGTCTTGGATAAAATAGTGTGGAGGGAAAATCATAATCACACCCTGAAGATTACGATCAGGAGCATGCAAAGTATGATCAACCTTCTAGATTATCTTTACGGTGAGGCTATTAAAATTGCCTTGTATATTCTTAACAAAGTTCCAAGTATCTTATTAACTAAAAAACATTTTAAGTTATGGAAAGAATGTAAACCTAGTCTCACAAATCTTCATGTTTGGGGTTTGAGGTACATTTGTATAATCCTAATAAAAATAAATAACATTCTCATTATACTCATTGTTATTTTGTAGGTTATCTAGACCATTCTAAAATCTACATATTTTATTATTGAAAAGGAGGATCTAGAATTATAGAATCATAAATAGCTAAGTTTCTGGACTATAATATTTGTGATGAGGATGGTCTTTCTCATATTTTAAATGTAGTAGAGTTAATAATACTATAATTTGATATTATTACTAATTCAATAAGGGCTAATAGATTCTGGACCTAGTACCATTTGAGTATAGGACTATGAATCAATAAAGGTACAACATGAGGTTTATGTGGTATAAGATGAAGTTGAAAAAGTTTAATTAAGAAGGTCCACTAAGGTGAGGGACAACTACTATATCATTTGACTATATAGTTTATATAAGGGAGAATAACCATGATATTAGATATGTTGTAATATAATTATTTTTTCTATGTTATTAGTTTTTATTCAGATTTATGGTTGGAAATAAGGAATTGCATAAATTCCATAAAGCAAATTAGGTAAGAGAACTTGTTGATTTACAGTAAAACTATAAACTTGTTAGTTATAAATAGTTTTATAAGAACAAAAGGGACCCTATAGTAAGGTTGAGCGATAGAGAGCTATGTTGGTTGTTAAAAAGTTTCATTTAGAGAGAAAGGATGGACTTTAATGCCATTTCTCTCTTATATCTTCTAAATATGCATTTAAAGTGAATATAGAATTAGTATCTCAATATGATATATATATATCAAAATCAAAGTTACGTTCTTGTTTATAAAATCTTATCTCCACTTCATTTAAGTACATCAAAACGTCAAGCATTCAATTGCTATATAAGCCTCTGCAATTGACCCTTCAGGTTGAGATTTATCACGTACATAACACTTAAGAGAGCATAAAAACCAAAACAAACAATATGGTACATTAACAATTGTTACTAACTAATAACTTTAGAAAAATAAAAATGTAGAAGTTAATATAAATTACTTCTCAACATGGAACATCTATTGAAATTGAACCGATTCACAAAGTTTTGCCTCGTATAGTAAATGAATTGCCAAATGAACCATAACATTAAAAAAAGATGCTGGGAGTACTAGGTCAAGCTTATATAGAATCAAAGCTATGCCTTTTCCCATTTTCTCAAGCTCTTTAACTTTTAATGTCTCATAACATAATTGCTTAAAAAACTCACCCAATTATCCCAAAGTTACGAACACATCCTTCGGCAAACACTTATGTATTCCAACAGGAAGTAATCATTACATAAGCATATGATAATCATGACTTTTTAACCCTGATACTTTTCCCTTTTTAACATTCACACAACGATCTATATTATATGCATATCCGTAAGGAAACTTGGTTGATTTAAGAAATTGACAAAAATTTTGCTTCTCCATTTTTGACATGTTGAAACAAATAGGTGGAAGGATGTATGATCCATCATCTCTTCTTTTCAAATACAAATCTTTTCTTATATTCATGTCTTCTAAGCCTAATCTTTCCTTAATTGTATCTTTCAATTTCCTATAAATTCCCATCATAGTTCCTAAAATATTCTCAAAAATATTTTTTAATTTGCATCATATCAAGATTATGCCTCAATAGCAATTCCTTCCACTATGAAAAATTGAAAAATATGCTTCTTTTATTCCAATTGAGCTCAACAACACTTCGTTTTCGCTTTCAATTACTTAGGTGTTTACTAGGTGTAATGTCACCTAAATGTGATAGTTGGTAAACCACATCATCACTAGAAAAGTACAAAAGAGCTTCATCTAATTCTACTTTGCCATTAACCAATTTGCTTCTTCACCATCTATGCCCATGTTCCAAGTAACGAAGATGTCCAGCATAACATATTTTACTTCGTAGCCTCATTGAATAAGTTATCTTGTTACACAAAGAACTTGCCATAAACCCTTTAGTACTCCATCCTCACAAATTCCCATAGGTTCGAAAATCAATTATCGTCCATAAAACAACCGCATGCATTATAAATATTTCACCTTCAACAATATCATAAGTTTCTATTCTAGCCTCCTAAAGATGGTTTAAGTTATTAATTAGTGGTTACATGTATACATCGATATTCTTACCAAGAGCAGCAGGTCTTGGAATAAGTAAAGACAATAACATAAAAGGCTCCTTCATACACTTCCATAGAGGTAAATCATATAACACTAAAATTACTAGCCACATCCTATAAAAAGTGTTCATATTACCAAATGGATTAAAACCATTTGAGGCTAAACCAAGTCAAACATTATGACAATCCTGTGCAAACCATGGAAATTTTCCATCAAAATCTTTCCATGCCATTGAGTCTGTTGGATGATGTATAATGTTATCATCAATGCGTTTCTCTTAACGCCACCTCATATCTATGGTTGTTTTTGTTGACATTAAAAGCCTTTGTAGTCGGGGTTTAATAAGGAAGTATCTCAATATTTTATGCAATATCTTCGTCCATTTACCATCATTCACTAGCCACATTGATGTTATGGGACAATATTCAAGATCTTTATAGTCCTTCCAAAATATAGCTCAATCATACCTACAAGCATGTATTGGTATTTATCCTAATCCATGCCCCCTTAAAATTTCTTTGCTACATAGTAAGATTTGGGCAACTTGTGTCCAACAAGTAATGCATCATTGATTAAGTCAACTAACATGTCAAAAGACGTACTACTCCATTTCTTATAGACCTTCAAATGTAACAAATTCAAAACAAAAGATAGCTATGAGAATTTCGAGCACCCTGAATATAATTCTTCTTGAGCAACTTTCAATAACTTCCCAAAATTATATTTTGTAATACCACCAATTATGTTAGGCAACTAAGTTATATTCAATTACCCACTATTTCTAAAAGAATTCTTCGTTCTGATGAACAAGCTCCTAAGCTCGAGTTGAAACCATTACCTATACATCTCAAGTATGTGTATTTGGGAGAACCTGCCCTACCAGTCATCATTGCCAATGATTTGACCATTGGTTGGACCTTGGTTGACATAAAACGGATCTGCCCTTTAGTATGTATGCATCACATCCTCCTCAAACCTGACTCCATACTTATGAGAGACCCTCAACGCAAGTTGAATCCAGCAATGAAAGATGTAATGATGAAGGAAATTTTGAAACTATTAGACTTAGCGATTATCTTCCCTATTTCTGATAGTCAATGGGTAAGTCCAGTGAATGTGGTTACAAAGAAGTCTGGTTTTACATTGGTTAAAAATGAAAGTAATGAATTGGTGCTTATGAGATTACAAATTGGATGGCGGAGGTATATTAAATTTCATAAGTTAAATGCCACCACAAGAAAGGATCATTTTCCACTCCATTTCATTGATCGAATGTTTGAAAAGTTGGTAGGTAAATTATTTTTCTATTTTTTGGATGGGTATTCTGGTTATTATTAAATTGCAGTAGCTTTGAAAGATAAGGAAAAACAACTTTTACTCATCCATTTGGTACTTTTGCGTATCGATGTATGCCTTTTAGATTATGCAATGCCCCTGGAACTTTTCAAAGATGCATGATAAGTCTTTTCTCTCACTTGATTGAAAGTTGTATTAAAATTTTTATGGATGACTTTACAGTTTATGGTGATTCTATCAATCATTGTCTTGATAACTTTCCTAAGTTTTTGCAATGTTGCATTGACACTAACCTTGTTATTAATTATGAAAATTATCATTTTATGGTTAAAAAAGGAATAGTTTTGGGTCATGTAGAACAAGGGGTATTGAGGTAAATAAGGCCAAGGTCGATTTAATTGAAAATTTAACATATCCTACTAATGTTAGGGAGGTTTGTAGTTTTCTTAGTCATGCAGGTTTCTACCGAAGATTCATAAAATATTTTTCCAAGATTGCTTAATCATTGTCAAGATTGCTACAAAATGATGTGACTTTTGCATTTGGTGAAGAGTGTCAAAATACTTTTAAGAAATTGAAGGCATTGCTCACGTCTGCCCCAATCATACAACTTTTGAATTGGGATTTGCCATTTGAACTTATGTGTGATGCAAGTCACTATGTTGTAAGGGTTGTACTTAGGCAAAAAGTAAGGAGAATAGTCATGTTATCTACTACGCATCAAGAAAATTAAATCCCGCACAATGCAACTATACCACAACTGTAAAGGAGCTTTTATCTATTGTATTTGCTTTTAAGAAATTTAGGTCTTATTTATTAGGATCTAAAATTGTGGTTTATTATGATCATGTAGTTCTCAAATACCCCTTGGAAAAGAAAGAGTCGAAGCTTAGGCTGATATGATGGATGCTTCTGCTACAAGAATTTGACTGGGAGATCAAAGATTGTAAAGGAGTTGACAACTCTGTGGCTGATCATCTAAGCAGACTAGTGCATAAAGAAGATCCCTTGCCAATTTTAATGTCCTTCCTAGATAAGCAGTTGCTGTTTCTTCAAGGTAAAGAAGGTAAGGAACTCTGGTTTCTGGTATAGTGAATTTCCTAGTCATCAGTAGGCTTGCATATGATTTGAATAATTTTCTGAAAAATAAGTTCAAAAGTGACTCTAAATATTATATATGGGATGAACCATACTTATGGAAAATAGGTTCAAATCATATTATTCAGAGGTGTGTGCCTACGATGAAATTCATTCCATTCTTACTTTTTGCCATGAGTGTGCATGTGGTGGACATTTTGGTCCAAAAAGAATAGCTACGAAAATTCTATATAGTGGATTTTACTAGAAGACTCTCTTTAAGGATGCCTACTTATTTTATAAAGGTTGTGAAAAATGTCAAAGAGTTGGAAATATATCTGTAAGGGATGAAATTCCTCAAACCCCTATTTTAGTTTATGAAGTATTTGATGTATGGGACATGGATTTTATGAGGCCTTTTCCTAGCTCTTTTGATTTTTTGTACATTTTTCTTCCTTTTGATTATGTCTCGAAGTAGGTAAAAGTCAAAGCTATCCACACTAATGACTCTAAAGTTGTTATAGGATTTCTTAAATCCCACATCTTTAGTAGATTTTAGGTACCTAGAGCAGTCATCAATGATTAGGGTATGCATTTTTGCAATCGCACGGTGAAAGCTTTGATGCACAAGTATGGAGTCCATCATTGGGTAGCAACCACCTATCACCCACAAACAAATGGACAACTAAAGGCTCCAGCTGGGAAATAAAGAGTATCTTGGAGAAAATAGTCAATCCCAACCGTAAAGATTGGAGCTTGTGTTTAGGTGATGCATTGTGGGCCAATCACACTGCTTACAAAACACCCCTTGGAATGTCACCTTGTCGGTTAGTTTTTGGAAAGGTGTGTCATTTACCTATTGAAATTGAACATCATGCTATTTAAGCAGTTAAGCAATGTAAATTAGAGGCTTAGGTAGTGAGAAAGGAGCGAAAGTTACAACTTCAAGAGTTGGAAGAGATACGATTGGAAGCATATGAAAATGCTTAGATGTACAAAGAGAGGACCAGATACCTACATGACAAATTCTTACATGGGAAACAATTTCTAGTATGCCAAAAAGTCTTACTCTATAATTCATGATTGAAACTCATGGCTGGTAAGTTGAAGTCTAAGTGGACTGGACCATATCTTGTTAGAAATATTTATCCTCATAATGCTATTGAGATTGAAAATTTTAAGACTGACAAAATGTTTAAGGTAAATGGTAATAGACTTAAACCTTTCATTGACAATCTTGATGTCTCTTTTGTAGAGGGGATTCATTTTGTTTAGCCACTTTATAAATCAATCTTAAGCATGAAAGCTGTGTTTAGCCAAAGATAGTAAAGAAAGGTGTTGATTGGAAGGCAACCCAATGATTTTTGTTTGATTTTTTTTTCTCATGTAATTATTTAATTTCTTTATTTAATTAAATATTTTTTATTTTATTTCAACTTTTTTTAACTTAAGAAAACTGAAATACTCTCCTCTACTTATTTCTTCTTTGTAGGAAAAATTAGCCTACACCCATAACGCAGATAACAACCATGCCACACTCAACTCCTCCTACCATAACTTATCCAGGGAAGTTTCTTTTCTTTGTTTATCTTTTTTTTTATTATCGCCTCCCCTTTGTTAATTTGTGTTGTTTATTGTGACATGTGTTATGTTCTTGTTAAATTTTCTTTCCATTTTGTGTTTTTATGCTTTGTTTTTTTTTTCTACATTGAGGACAATGTACATTTTAGGTATGGGGAGGGATTTCCTGAATTTGAAAAAAAGTTGTTTTTTTGTAAGTTAATTTGCATTATTTTTTTGAACTGGGAAAACATGATGAATTGCAAGCATGAATAGTGATTTGGTGATAGAATGACTTTCTTTTTCCGCAGTGGTTGATTTGAATGAAAAATGTGCAAGATTTGACAAAAGTCTACTTAAATAAGTGAGGATTGAGCCTTTAAAAAGCAATTACATTCTTTGGGCTCAAATTGTTTTCTTGTTGAGTGTTATTGCATATGGTTTGATCATTCTAAAACTTGCTCTGTTATGCATGTTGAGACCACTAGTAAATTTGGTGCATTAAAATGATAAAGGCATTTTTTTAGCTTTCTAAAACTTATAATATATGTTAATTCCCCTAGTTAACCTAGTTGAAGCTGTAACCTTTTTCTTTGAAACGAGAACCACAAAATTAGCCCAAGCCTTGTGTTTAAACTTTCGTGTTCAACTTGTTATTAAAGGAATGGATGATTAGTTGCTTAAACTTATTCACATGTAATGGTAACAAACATGGTCAAAATGATACTTTATCTTATGATGTTCTTGAAATGTGATGAGGAAAGATTGCGAAATGCCCAAAAAAGTAAAGAAAAAATCAAAAAAAGAAAAAGGCACAAGTTTGAAAGGGAAAGAAAAATATGCTTAATCATGGTGCTTCAAATTCTTGATTATTCATTATGTGGCTATGAGTTAATCTATTAGTTGGGTTATAAAGTGTTCGTATGGTTATCTTTTATGAAACTGATCCTCAAGTTATGATAATTGAACATCAATTTTTGCCATTACTAGGACGATTTTTAGGTTTGAAGGTGGAAGTTGAGCAATGTAGTCAACATTACCTTTGATAACTATAGCCTAAATAACCTTTTTCATCCTACCCTAGTCCTTAACCCGATTACAACCAAATAAAAGTCCTTTTTTAGTTTTTCATGGAATTCACAAGTGATTGTGATGTGATATATTTGCAAGCATATAGTAATGTCATTCTATTGTGGCGAATATTAGTGAAATTCCCTATAAACACTTCTTTTAGTGCATTGAGTGAATCTTCATATAAGGTCAAATCTGGTGCATTTTGAGTTCAGAAAGGTCATTAGGAATTATGATGATTGTTCTAGAGTTAAATCCTATGAAATGCTTGTGGCTTGATTGTGATTTTGGTTTGGTAAGATAATGCATGTTGGCTAAATTTTTAAAAAGAGCTGTAAATATATTTCTTTAGGTTTGTTTTCTTTTGTTTTCAAGTCTTTTGAATGCTTGAGGACAAATATTGTTTAGGTGTGGGGGAAATTTGATAGGTTATTAATTTCCATATCAATACAGCAGATGGGAGAAGCAAAATGACAACAATAGAGGAGTGAAACTCCAGCAGCCCACAACGCCAAAATGGCACAGCAGTGGAGACACAACACGAAAGCAAAGGAAAAGAGAAGCAACTTACCAATTAGGAATTAAAAACGCACAGTAGCTAATAGAGGATAAAACAACAATTACATCAGCCATTAGTAAAGAAGAATAAAATGACAATAGAGAAAAAAAAGGCAAAATGCAAGAGCAGACAATACACAGCAGTTGCCAACACCCAAATGATAGTAGCTCAACCTAAAAATTAATTAGAGGACAAATTGACACAGTAAGGTCCAGAAAAAGAACTGTCCAAAATGCAGTGGACTAAGGGATGTTTTAGGACTGGAAACATTTTAAAGTACGATTTATTTTGGAAAAAAGGAGGGACTTGTTTTTGGGGTACAGAGGAGGTGGCTCACTTGGCAAGATATGACAGCTACTAGTTTTGGAGAAACCTTTTACTTTCAAGGGAGAGGCAGTATATAGTTGGCTGGAGACGTCTTTTGCTTTTAGAAGGAGAACAACGTTGTTCTCCACTCACGCACGTTCTCTTCTAGATTTCTTTTCTAAGGATAAATTTTCTTTTAAATAATATTCAAGTGTTCTTTCTTCTCAATGACTTGTAACTAATTTTTTAAATTTTAGTTAGAGACTTATATTGACGCCTTGATTCTAAATAGATTGTGAGATCGAATAGGTTTTTTTGAATTCAGTCGTGCATAGGTATTTAATTATTTCCTTAATTCAGTGATTTTATGATGGTTTTAGGTTTTATTAAATAGATGTATATATTTAATAATCTTGAAATAATCTACTGCTAATTAAAATGGCAAATTTGTAATTGTTTGTTAGTTTTAATAAGTGGCAATTGACATAATTTTATTTCCTTGTTAAGAAGTTTAATCTATGTCATGGAATTAATTAATCTGATTACAATAAATCATCTGTTGAGTTTATTGGTTAGAATTAGGTCTTTCTAAATCTTAAGGCTGTCGAAATGCTAAATCCTACAAGTTGCCCCTAGGGTTGTGTTTCGATTAGGGAGTAATTATTCGATCTGTTCGTAATTTCCATACAAGGTAAGGAAAGATTGGTTGTTATAGATCTATTCTTAATAACTAGAACCAATTTGTTGGACCCTAAACCTGTTTTATTTATTTTGAGGCATGTTTTGAATTTTTGACGTCTTACAAGATTAGTGAATTGGAGTTGAATTAT
>JANIHZ010000007.1:42273357-42284158 GCA_027478365.1 Erythroxylum rufum
CTTTAT
Source organism: Erythroxylum rufum (assembly GCA_027478365.1). NCBI lineage: Eukaryota > Viridiplantae > Streptophyta > Magnoliopsida > Malpighiales > Erythroxylaceae > Erythroxylum > Erythroxylum rufum. The sequence continues at coordinate 42,273,364 of JANIHZ010000007.1, forward strand.
TACGTGAGAGGAAAGAATTGAGTGTTTTATTTGTCATTTTTCTGAATTACTTTGAATGCTCAATTAGCTCTGTGGTTTTAAACTACAATTTTCCCTTTTTCCTACCTTTACCCCGGCCCCATTACAACCAAAATAAAGACCTTTGGATTAATGTTTGTGTTTGATATGAGTGGTAGAGATTGGATTAGTAAGCAAGCCTATGGTAGATACCTTACATGAAATGAACGATGAGTGAATATTTACTACCTTTGAATGCTTGAGAGGATGGAGAGTGGGGTGAGTGTCTATCACACTTGTTGATGGTTCTTTGAATTGAAGTGCTTGTTGATTTTGGTTAAATAAGTGAAGAATTTCTTGTTCACGGAGTATTATAAGTTTCAAGTTTTTAGATTGTGTTTATTGGAATGATCGTTGATTTCTTTGACTATTATTTTTGAAATTGTTATTTTCATGTATGGTTGTGGGGTGATAAGCATGACTCCCCATATACGAGGGTGACAAGGGAGTCACTATAGGGATGGCACACTCATGACTCCCCATGCACGGGTGTGACAAAGGGAGTCACACCCGTGACTCCCCATGCACACCCATGAGAAGTTTTAAGATTAATTCTAGCATTAATACGTGGCAACTCACGACGTTAAGGCACGCAACCGTAAACCTAAAGAGAGTCTAATAAAAGGAAGAGAGGGTGGCGGCTGAGAAAAATCATCTTTTATTCACTGTTTCATCGGTTCACTTACACAGAAACACTATAGACACGGGTGGTACAGAGAGATAGAGAAAAAGAAGATAAATAGATAAAGGAAATAGAGTGAGTCAGGAAGAAGAGCAAAACAACAAAGAGGTGGAAGCTTAGGAGAGGCCAAAAGCGAGAGATGGAGCTGAATCCCATTCAACTTGAGTGAGCATTCATCTGGGGAAGAAGCTGAAGAAAAAGGAGAGAGCCAAACCTTTAAGCATGAGAGAGAGTTGAGATCTCCACAACTCTTCATCTGATGATTTGTTTGCCTATTCTATTTCTCATTTGTTGCTTTGTTTCTTTTATTTTGCTATTTGTTATTAACTAACTTATACTCTTATTAGTTTAGCCAATTGTTATTTATTTCTTTTGATAATCCATTCGGTATTTATTATTTTATTATTGCTTTAATACTTTTGTTTGCAGTAATATACAATTAAAGTGTTTTATGATGATGAATGTGATGATATTCGTGATGGGCTTATCTATTTTCTTGAGAATTAATGTAACTATTTAGTTAATATGCATGGTTGGGTTACTGATCTTTTGTCTTATTTATTGTTGTGGTTTCTGAACTAACTGGATGTAATAGAATGGCCAAATTTTGCATCATTTTAATGATAAATGAAGATTCAAGAGATGAAATTTAATATGGATTGAGAATCCATGGACACTTAGGTTAAGAACTAGAAATATAATAACTTAAGTGGTAATTGGTAGTTGGGTTTTCATTATTTATTCGGATAATAACTTGTTGAATAAGAAAGTTAAACTAGTTCATTATTCGAATCGATTTAGAACTTAACTATTAATTTTAGTAAAACAATAATCTAATCATTTTCCCTTAATCATGCAAAGGAGATTAAATTAGTGAAATTAATTCTCAAGAGTTTTTCTACTTCGATTAATCTATTTGTCTTTGCTCCCAATTGATTATGTCTACTTTTCAATTTAATTTCGTAATTGTCTTTAAAAGCTTTCACTCAATAATCGGGATAGAATGTTTAAGAATGCATTATTTTTATTTTTAATTCAAACTTAATTTAAGTTGACCAATTTCACCTCCGTGGGAGACGATTCTGGGTTATCAGTTACAACTATCCTGTATACTTGCGAGTAAGATAGCCTAGGTCTTTTTTAGAACTTTTTGGGCATAACTTATACACATTTATAATTGCATACTTCCTTATAGCTTACCTTAACTGCTTGTCGTCCTTGATCTTCATTCCAATTTCAAATTTAAAATTTGTCATTTCAACTTTTGGTTTAAAACTAATGTATTTCTTCTTTGGTATCGATGCATCATCATCACTAGGAATTGTTGATTGAATTTCATCATCACTTTCATCATAATCACTATTTCCACAATGCGAACTTCCTTCTGATCTGCCAGTATTTTTGGAATGATCACCAACTTCATTAAAATTCTTTCCACTACCACCAACACCATCGACAATATTGTCACATTCAAACCTACTTTGCAAAGTCTTCCCACATCTTTTCTCATTTGTTCTAGAAAAAATGTATTCTTCATCATCAGTTCCAAAGAACTCCTCATTAACTAAATCATCTCCAAAATCACTATCCTACATAACAATGAAGTCCTCATCTTGCTCCAATTCATCAACAGAGTCTAACTCCTCACAATCTGTCGCAGGATTTTCATAACCATGATCATAGTAAATTTCAACATTCTGTCAATTCAATTCTTCCATTTTTTGGAGCATAGCCAACATGTCATTGTTAGGCTTTAAGCTTAACTCCATCAAGCTTCTAATAGAATCATGTGGAAATTTGTAAAAGAATAGAGATTACCTTATGTCCTTTATCTTTGGAAATCCCTTTTAGAACTAGCATGCTTAGTTCATCAATACCTATATTCTATTTTCTTCTAATCTTACCCCCAACATATCTATTTTTTGCCTTTCTAGCACTCCACTATGATGAAATTCAAAATTTACCAACAACTACAAAGGGAAAGTGTGACTAAATACAATATGATAAATATTTCAAAATGAGAGAAAAGAAGCAACAACTAACAAATCTCAAATTGGGAAAATTAAAAATCTTACAAATAAGTAAATCATACTTAACATCACCATTTCTACTCCATATCTTCTAATCTCAAAGTACTTCAATTCTATATACTTTGCATTGTCTATGTTCTTTGTGTTCCTACATATGAACTTTCCAACAAATAAAAATAAAAAAAGAAGCTAAGCTTTTGAATCCATAATCTATTGTTCTTCATTTCTTGTTTAACAAAAAAAAAAACACAACAGATTAGTTAACAATGGTAACATATGTTGTTTAACTTACATTATAGTTAGATTATGCAACTTTTTGACTTAATATAAAATTTTTCTTGTCAAGAGTTGCAGGCATAAATTCATAACTACATATATGCAACAAAACGCCAGCTCCTCTCTTCCATAATAGAAGTTCTAAGAATTACGTAAAAAATAAACAATGATGTTAAGCTTTTATTTTTTGCTTTCAATTAAATAATGAAATCTACGCAAGTTCTTCGCTTGAATAATCTTCTTCTTCATGCCAATCATTGCTTCTGGATGTTCTAAACTATGCTTATAGGACCTATGCTCATTTGCTTCTTTCAAGTTAATCTGTTAGTGCTATAAATACGTATAATATATGCGTTGTTAATGCATTCATTTTGAATCCAATAAACACCTCCATTATGTGAGATTCATATGAAGTTGATCAAGTTCTTTATTAATTCATCTTTAAATGACAGGTTTGATTGTGTATTCATCTTTAAATAACCATAGCATTAAACAAAATGAGGAAGAGATAACCAAAAGTAAAGTAATGTAAGACATAAATGAGTAATGCCCATATGATGAGGACGGATAACAACCTTTTTCACGAAGAATTAAAGTAGCTTGCATGAAGAATTAAAGAACATGAGACATAATCAAAACATAGATAGCTACATCATTTACACCTTATAGCAGAATATCAAACATTATCAAAAAAACATGACAATGAAAATTTAACCAAGAAATAAAAACCTAACTTTCACGTGGCTGATTGTTGAGAAGGGCAAGAAGGGCTTCCGACGATGCGATGCAAAAAGGGTTGAGAGTGAGGCGAAATGACCATTCGATAATGGGAGAAGTGCTAAGGATGACGGGTTGATTGTGAGTGAGGGCAAACTTAGGATAGGTTACAGATTAATAATGATGGGATAAGGTGATTTCATGTGTGAGAGAAAAGTTAGGAATTTTAGGTTACAAATAGAGGGAGAACGACTAGGAAGGAAGTCTTGTTTTTAGTTTTGTTTAATCGACGTCATTTTACTCTCATCAAGAAATGATGTCGTTTCACTAATTACACAAACTTATCCTAATGACGCTGACGTGTCTGACTTGTAAGAGTCCTTTAACACGTGGCAACGCAACTTCAACAAAAATAATGATATGACTAATGTCATGCTATAATTGAAATAAATTGAAAATTTAAATATTTTATTATTATTTTTTAGAATTTGGGCTATAAGGAAATTTAAAAAAAAAATGGGCTTTTTTAAATAATTGACCTTAAATTGAAATGTCACAAGCAGATTTGGGCAGAAGAAATCACGCAAACAAAAAGCCACCTGTCCGCGGCCAATAGCCTCCCTATAGCTACCGCAGAGCCCCTGAAGCCCTCGCCCGTAGCTACAGCATCCTCTCAAGTTCTATACTCTTTCTCTTATCTCTTCCTCTATTTCCCAATTCATCGCCATCCCTTGTCCACTTCTATCTGCTCTAAGCTCCTCCATAGTCATCTTTGACCTATAAACTAAAAAAGTAGAATTCCTGGTCTCCCATTTATCTGGTTTATCTCTGCTGCAATCTTGTTGTTGAGATCATGAAAGTTGATCCGAAGAACAAACATCCTTCGTACCATCCTTGTAAAAAACTGGATTCAGACAAACAATACACTAGCCCGTATAGCAAGATCATTAGAAACAAAGAGCTAACATTTCTCATTGCATATAAAATCCCTCTAAAACTATTGAATCTGTTGAGCTTTGATTCAATCCCAATCTTCTCATCAAATAGCAATGATAGAGGTTGAATTCTCGTTTCCTTTAAGGATTTATTCTCCTCTTCCAATCCCACTACCTCTCTTTGACACATAACTAGTTCTAGTTATTTTAACATAGTTGACCCAAGTTTAATTATTGTTAGTGGACTCTACACTCTGCCCATATTAAAAATTCAATATGGCATCAGAGCAGGTTTGGTTCAGATTATTAATTTCTCAGCTGTCCGTCTGGATATCCAGCCCCAGTGACTCGGTCCGGTTACCACTGCATTTATTTCAAATGACAACTGGATGTTCAGTCCCAATTGCACTTGAGGGGGAGTGTTAGAATATCCCATATTGACTAAACATGAAAATATTAAAGGGGTTATAAGTGGTAAATGCCAACTATCTAAATAACTAGTTCTAATTATTTTAGCAATGGTTGACCTAAACCCAATTATTGTTAGTGGACTCTACACTCTGTCCATATTAAAAATTCAATATGGTATCAGAGCCCGTTTGTCTGCCTCTTTGCCTAATATGCTCAGCAGATGTCCAGCCCTACTTTGAGGTAAGGGAGGTATATCAAGAATCTTACATCAGATAAGTGTGAGTGTATTCAGTCATTTATAATAGTGTGCAAACCTCCCCTCTTAAGCTAGCTTTTGGGGATAAGTTAGGCCTTTCAATAGTAACTGTAGATGATTTGCAAAATTTGAATTATGAGGAACTATTTTACAGTTTTTAAAAAAATTAGGAACTAATTTATAAATTTAAAAAATTACCTAAAACGATATCCAATATTGACCGATACTAGTACAGTATTGCACTATAACTAAATCTGATACTAGTATTGGTACGATATTCATAAGATTAGTTGGAGTTCAATTTGAATACTTTGAAACGTTATTTGTTATAAATGTTAGTTTCAAAATGCAATTTTAACCTTTAATGTTTCTAGATATAAAGACAAGGGTGCGATAAAATTTATGAATGGGTCTGAAGCCCCAATAACTTCTATGGATTCGAAGCCCCAGTATCTTCTATCAATTCTAACACTTACCATTGTGTTAATACTCTTGCTTGTGTAACATATTAGTATCATTCGTATATCTAAATTACTAGACAAGTACTGCACACTTTGTTGTAGATGTTAATTTTTTAATTCAACAGAAATAGATAAGTACGAAATTTTTATCAGTGGAAAATGTGAAGGATTAAGTATACAATAAGAGTTCAAAGGCAGTAATAGAATTCGTGGAGTTTTGCATCCTTTGGCAATTGAGAGTAAAAAAACAGAGTAATTCCAAACGATTAGAAATGAATCAAAGTATACTTTATGGTAATAATTAATATATTGGTCTTGAATTGCTTTATTGAAGATATGATTTTATTACATCAAATTTGCTTTAAAATAATAATATATCCTTGGAATGAATATCGAAAATGAATCATAAATAGCAACAAAAAAACACAAAATAGAGATGGGTTATTGGATATTAAAAAATGTAGATAAACTCCTGCTTAATTCTGGTCCAATAATAATTGACATAACATCAGGCATGAAAACATTGGTATATGATCAATTCTACCAACACGACCCATTCTACGTCTTTCAATCTTTTGTCAGAAACTTTTCACGAGGCGTGGCACTTCTTCCATCTAATAACCAAGGCTCTGAATTTACAAATACGTATGGAACTGGGAGGGCCGACATGTCAAGATGTTGGCAAGCACAACAAAGGACAAGGAGAAAGAAGAGAAAATCCAAGTTTCAACCAGACATATGTCAAACTTTGATTATGGAATTTGCTTATAACAAAATAGGAAACGGAGACGCATACATGTTTTCATGAAAATCCACTCCTCCATAAAGACATTCCGTGGAAACATAAGTTCCTTAACTTTTCTCAGGTTTTGCTTACTTTTAAGGGACGTGATGAATCATTCACGTCCAACCTTTCATCAAATCATTGAACACCCTTGAACCTAATCTCTAATGATAATCTCCACTACACCTTGACTTAAATCTAGTGCCAGGCCCTCTTCGGTGTTTGCTCACACCATCATTCTTTTGTCACCTTCCACTTGCAAAGTGTCCTCCATCTTTTTCTCAACCTATTCTTGGTTAACAAATATACATGCATTTTTCATGGTACCCCACTTTAGTTTATAAGATCATACAATGTGCTTTCCTGTCACCTTTTTGACTTTGGGAAATATGGTCTCTCACTAGTGTTTCTGCACCAGCACAACCACACAAGTTTCCTTAGAAATTTGATGATGTAAATGTATAAATTCAGTACTTTGCCTTGAAGAAAGTATAGCAAAAACACCAAGAAGTGTCTCATTAAGGGAAGCTTGTTCAAACAATGGCAGGAAAACTCCTCCGCTTACTGATAGTCCTGGCAATCTCTTACTTGATCACCTCATGTAGCGCTGCCCCAGTTTCAAGTATATCTTTCATCAGTCTCCAGACATAATTCAACTTCAGTTTAAACATGGGAACTTACTTTGATGTTTACACTTTTTGCAGGATTGGGAAGAGTGATATTGGATGGACCTCCAATTCTTCCAATTACAAGAAAGACCCACCTGGTATTAGCCATAACTGAAATTTAGAACTTCCTTCCACAGTTGAAGGTAAGATATCATCTTCTAATAATCTTTGGTTCACCACCTATCGACTTGCAGGCGGCTAAAGAGAAAACCTGTGAGGAGCATACTAGTGATGGAAGGATGACCTTGGAGCTAAACGACTACCCTGGTATAGGGGCCAATAATCGTCACGTTCCAAGGCCACAGTTTGGAAGATGTAATGATTGCTAGATAGTTTCTCAATATCGATGGACGCTTCATAGTACTTACTGAGCTATGGCGTGCGCAGTCCAGACATGATTTTGCTTGGTCGTTAAGATGCCCAGGACTAGTTAGAAATTTCATTATTTCTTTATCTCTTGAGGTAGTAGTTGATCTCCATATATGGGAATATTTATATATACATATATATATATACTGATGGAACTTTGCAACTTGAGGTTCACCCAGATTGAGGATTAGTGGTTCGGAATGGTGATGCTGATACATATGTAATGCAGTAGCTACGATATGCTATATTTGTATATGGTTAGATTCTGTATGCAATGTGAAGACATAATCACAGTTGTTCCTTTTTTACATTTCTCATCAAAGTAGTGTAACAGGCGAGTTTGAAGTTAAGAGTAGCTCAATTAATAGGTTTGTTTGAGATTAATTGTTATTGGTTTATCAACCGGTTATATACCGGACCCGAAATGTAGCAGAGAAATAGGTTCTGGTCTACACCGGTTATAGTATATATATATATATATATACATATTTGTCGAACCGTTCAAACTCTAATTAATTGATTTTGTATAATTTCATTTGGACACAAATAACTTAACATCCTTATAAGTTTTAGATGGGATCAAAGGTCCGACGGGAAGTTAGCGTGGGAGCTAATTTCTTTTATTAACTAGAGTAGCTCAGGATCATGTTTTATAAACAACATGAAGCCTTTAATTGATTTTGTTTTTCCTTTTTTTTTATCGGCAAATTAACTAGAGTAGCTCAGGATCATGTTTTATAAACAACATGAAGCCTTTAATTGATTTTGTTTTTCCTTTTTTTTATCGGCAATCTTTCTTCTTAATTAAAATGTTCAATCTTACTACTCATGAGCAGTTAGCGTCACCACGGAAAGAATTAAATAAAGTACAAACCCGGATTTCATTTCATGAAATTAAGGCTATGTTTAGTTGAGAGTTTATTAATAAAATGAAATATAATATAATATTATTTCAACCTTTAGAAAGAAAAGTTTATGATGAAATGAAATCGAACGAGATGAAAGAAGATAGTTTTATATTATATCTCGTTTCATTTTAAACAATAAAAGTGGAAAATTTCTAATTTGGGAGTTTAAGATGAAATATAAAATAATAAATAATATAAAATAAAATAATATTATATTATATTATAAAGCTTTCGTTTAAACAACATTTTACTATATTATATTATAAACCTTTCTATTTTTTTTAAACAATAATTTTCTAATATTACATTCATCTATATTTTGTTCTATTATAAATTACTTCATTATATTAAAAAAATTTATATACAATCAAACAAAGGCTAAAAGATTTCCAACTCTATTACGGAGCTGTAGGAAGTCCAACTAGGATGTACCAAGTAGCTCCACTATTCGTAGGCTAAAAGACGAAAACTTTCTAACTATTAAAAGCTGGCATTTTGAAAGATACGCACTTTCCCTTTTGTTTTGTTTATTATTATTTTTTAAAGGTTCTTTAAAATTATGTTTGAGTGTGCATAAATTCAATTATCGTGCGGAAACTTATTGCTAAGTTGGTGCGATAAGACTTGAGTTGAGTGTGCAAAATTCACCTAGTGTCGAGTTGGTGCGATTTTGATGTTAAAGGTTCCATTTTTTTGTCCCCTCTATTCTTAACTCGATGTCAACGCCCTCAGACATGTAATTGATGCCGTGGAAATTGGTTGTCTATTTACATTGTAACTTTGTCCTGTTTTCAGGGGAAGAGGCAATGAGTAGAGGATAAAAGTTACTTTCCAAGTCTTATGGTGGCAAACAACCTAGCCTAGCATACTCCACTACGCTTTAATAATCTTTCACTTTCTTGAGGACACAACGGTGGATGAACCACTTGCCAATATCTAAGCTCATTCTCACTTGTGCAATACGTTTCCATTGGACAAGGTGGATTGTTGAGGTGGTTGCCATTCACTTCCTTTACCACTGTCTACCATTGAACTATGCCCTTTTCCGGATGTTTCCTTGTTTGGTCATTGTATGTTATTGTAGAAGATAGTGAAGTAGATCAGATACGAAACACATAATCTCATTTACAAAACTAAAGAGGATCATAACTGTTTGAAGTTTCAGACAACATGTAGAGGTTTAAAAGTACTCCAATGAAAATGGCAGGACTTGGAAAGTTATTGTTCACAAAGATGCATCTTTAGGTTTCCAATCTCGAGTGAAATGTCTATTTGGATGGACTTTTGAAAGGTGAATAAGTACTTTTTTCCATCACAAAAGCTTTTTTTTTAAAAAAATGAGTGTTTGGCTGTAAAATAAAAACAACACTTTTTTAATAGATATAACTTTTTTAGCAACTAAAATACAGATTTTTTAGAAGCTCAAATTTGGAGCTTTTTTAAAAAACCCCTCATTTTAGCTTTTTCAGGTAGACTTTGTATCCGACGTTTACGTTTATATCGTAAACTATCTTCTGCACAATTGTTTTGCAAAAGTAACCACCGACTTAACTTATCTTCTTAAGGGACACCACAGTTATTTAGAATCTCTTGCGTAGTTGTTTTGCAAGCCCATCATCTCAAGGGACACAACTAATGAACGGATCAACCCACAGGTGAACAAAACTTGCCTTTCGATTCTAATTTTTGATTTGTGTTTTTTGGTATGCTTTTTTTGGGGATGCAAATTTGTGATTTTTAGGATGCTATTTCCTTTTTTTTCCTCCTCCTCACCTTTTTGTCCCCCTCCATTCACGATGACTTTGTGTGTGTAACACCCCACTCCTGCAAGACCCAAACCCGACATCGAGGGTGATATCCGAGTCGAAGGTGGCGTGCTAAGGCACTCAATCAGTCAGAAATCGATATACTTTATTTTTTTTCACAATCACAACACATTATACGGAAATCGATACTCAAATTGGGTCCACAACCATTCATAAACATTTTCAATAGCCATTTGGGCCCTTTCAAAATTACAAAGTACTTGAGTCATTTCAAAATACAAATTTATACAAAAGTTGCAGAATATACACTTCAATACAAAATAAAGAAATGCAATGTAGACGCGAACTGGTCCTGACCTCTATCCTTCACTTGAATGCTGTAAGTATACTCCCGTCGACCTAACGGGGTATTCTTCTGAATCCTGAAAAATATTTGCAAATTTTGGGTGAGTTTTGCGAACTCAGTGAGTGACCA
>JANIHZ010000007.1:42302393-42316903 GCA_027478365.1 Erythroxylum rufum
AGTCAAAACAAAAGTGTAGCTATTCCTTAGTAGGTTTTCAAGAAAAATCAAGCTACTAACAAGTTTGGTAGGTTTTTAGCTGAAAACATTCTTTTTGTTGATTTTTCTTTAAGGACATGAACCTAGTCTTTTACGCGGAGGCAAACATTTGTGATGAATGTTGATCCGGTTACTCAACTAAGTCATGTTGTTATTGAGTTGCTTGGTTGGAATGTCATTATAGCCTTTTTACACGAAGGCACACATTTGTGATGCATGTCAATCCGGTTACTCAACTACATCACATTGTCAACTAGCTACTAGCTTTATTCATAACCTGAAGGCCAATAGAATAGTATTTTAGTTAAAATTATACAATTTTTTAACATAAAATTTTGCCTACCTTATTGCTTTAGCTAATCATTTTCATGAAAATGTACTAATAATGCCACTTATTTGATTGAATTATAATTATAAATGAGTATGGCAAATTCCTACATTGAATTGATTAACTTCGCATCCTAATTAACCAACATATTTAGCCCTAAGTAACTTAGGTCACTAATTTCACAAGATAATAATTCTTTGCAACCTAAAAGACTATGTTTAAGGCCAATTCTATCCTGTTAAGTCCTAACCATTGACACATTGACACAATTCACATCATACAACCTAAAAAAACTATCATACAATTTGCAAAATTCACTCTCAAGTTAAAATCACACAACCCTTCCTATACTTGAACAACACATTGTTCTCAATGTAGGAAGGGTACATAAATACACCAAGGGAAAATAAAACCCAATATATGAAAATCATAAGAAAAAATACTAACAAAAATGAAAATAAAAAGGTTAGAACACAAAACTATTTATGGTGACGGAGATGGTGAGGGCAATAATGTTGAGACCAAATCCGCTTGACATCAAGAGTATTTCCCTATCTTATAAGTGATTCAAAAGAGTAAAAAAAATTACCAATCCAAACCATTTCAAATCATTCAAAACTTATTTTAGAATTTAAAACAAACCTAACTATATAACAATTTAAATCTAATTACTAATTGTGCTAATTTAGGGTCATTATCTTGACCTTGCATTGTTGGAAGCTCAGCCAGGATCAATTATGAGAGGCTTGCTTCCACCCTTCTTGTTCAACATCAATTTTCTAGCCTATGAGTAAGCTATAAATTGAAAATAATCAGAAGGATAATATTGATAAAGTTGAGAAAACCAATTAATTTCAGTAATGTCCTTTTCACTAACAAACTGTCAATAAAATAGGAAATAACAAAACTCCCTGAATCTTCCATCGAATCCAACAATTTGTCCTGTAAGAAGGTGAGTTTCTTTCTTTCTTCCTTAATCACCTTCATCTCCTCTGCTTCTTCCGCTTCATGAATAGAGACTTTCATAGCTTCTTCAAACTTGATGTTTGTTATCATCTATTCTTTGTCCTTTTGTTCTTTAGAAGATTCGAACACATCAATTATCCTGAATGAGCTACTATCCTTCAGATTCTTTAATACATCATTCATGTTGAATGTCACTTGGTTATCATTAATCTGAAGGATAAGGTTCTTTTCATGGACATCTACCAAATATTTTCCTATGTTCAATAAGAACTGGTGAATGAAAGGAAAGGTTAACATTCTTTTCTTCATCCTCTTTATTTGTCTCTTAGTCTTCAATAAGGTGGGGTTCAGTTTGGTCTTCCAATGATCCTTCTGTCTCTCCCTCATTCTTAGGTATGATAGCCTCATATTGGTTTCTTTGATGTATTTCTATATTACATAGATAGGCTTCCACACTTCTCTTACAAAATTCACGGGAAAGCTATCTCACTCAATTCTTTAGGTAATGAATATATAAGGCATGATTTTCTGTTACTTACTTAATTTGTTTTTCTATTCTCTTTTGGCCCTCTTCCATGTCTGTGAGCTTATCCAGGATTTTGTCTAAATTAGAATCCCATGAACTAGACTCATCTTGCTGAAATCTTGATAGGTCTTGATGTCTTAAGTGAGTCCTTACATTGTTGGACCAATAGAAATTTAGGTGGTTCTGCCACCCCGGAGTGTACATGGTCCAATAAGGATTGCTACTTCCCCAACCATACTGTTCCTCATTGTAGTTCGCAAAAGTTCCTTGCTCCCTATAATATCTATCTTCCATCATTGTTCTTTCCATTTCTTTTTGGCATCTACCTCTTTAGATGTCTCATTCTCACTCTAAGATGTCTTACAGTGTCTCTACTTTACGACCCAAACTTCTTTCTCTTAAAAAAAACAAAAACAAAAGATAGTGACAAAGCCTTAGACTAAAGAACTAAACTAATCACCTCCCCGGTAATGGCACCAAAAACTCGATCGTGTCCTATGAGCTTTAAAATTTATAAGCCCTCAAATACCACAAGCGTATGGGTCGCGACAGTAGTATAAGAGGTGTCGATCCCACGAGGAGGGTACTAACCTAATCCTAAGTCATCTAAGGCTCAAAGAAAAGAATAAAAAAATAAAAACTACACAAGCCAACACGGAAAGTAAATACGAGAATTTAATTCAAGAATTGTAAAGCTGAAATTTCAACAAAATAGAGTTAAACTGAGCAGTCACACAACTTACAATGGAAATCTATCAAGAGAGTTAATCAAGTAATGAGAGAGGGGATTTTACCTATCATTAATGTTAATCTAGCCATTTATGTGTTTACGAGGTGTTGGTTCTAGGCAGTCGTAGGGTTGATTACTCTCTCTAGAGTTGTAACCACTAAACCCTAAATTCCAAACAATCGAATTATAGAACTTGCAATCTCTCAATTCACAAATTACCCACAATTGTAATTAGTTTTAAAGCTCTTTAATAAACAATCATGTCTCGCATGAGATCTCTCTCCATGAAAATATCGACTTGATTGATTAAGTGGTCAATTATATTGCCTAACTCTCATTAATCCGGTCTAATCATTTTTATCTGACTCACCCTCTCAGTTTGTTACCAAAACATGCAATTACATTAATCAATCACAATAACCAAAACAATAAACACAAAAATAACTAAATCAACATTAACTCAAAGTAAAATCCTGAAGGATAGTTCAGAATATTATCAACAACCTAAAATTCATTTCTATACAATCCATCTCAACTTTATACATTTAAATGAAAAAGAAAATGAAACTTAGGTTGGACAAATTGCGAAGGCAACGACATCGAGATACCACCTGATCCGGGGAGTAGCGGCGTTAGGATCCAATTCTTCTTCCTCCTTCTTCATCATCTTCTTCTTCTCTCTCTCTCTTATTTTTCTCTCCCTTTAGGATTTCTAAAAGTGACTGAATGTAAAGCTCCGTCTTTTTGTTCTTGTTGTTCTATTATGTTCTTTTGTGTTTAGGTTTGAACTAGGATTTTTCGAGGTCCAAAAGGTCCAAAAAATCTCTCGAAACGTGAAGTTTGGAAATGGTTGTGCATCTGCCTGACGTAGGCCACGACTGTGGCCCTGCAGGCCACGATCGTGGCGTATGTTAGGCCTTTCTGTGCATGATTATAGGTCATGCAATTGACCCCAATTTGCTCTAAAACTCCTCCGTTCTTTGATCTTTACCCTGAAACACTAACAAACACATAAAGGCACCTCAAAAACATCATATTTAAGCTCAAAGAATTATTCTAACCCTTAAAACACTTTAAACATAGATAAATCACAAACTAACACAATTCTACCTAAACACATACTAAACAATCGAATAAACGGTTAAACATATATCAAACTATACCCTAAAATATGATGCATTTCATACCTATCAAAGTCCCCACATATTAGCCATGGTTTATCAATGCTTCGGTGTAGAGTTTTTAGATCATTCTATAGCATTGTTTTTTAGAACTCAAAGTTGTTGGCATAGATAAAGGAAATGATGCTCTCAGCTTGCTCATGCAGAAATGAGATGCACATGTGTATAAGTTGTTCTGTTATTTGAAAGGCCTCCCCTCTAACACTATCAGCTTTGTTATAAATTATCACTCTCCCATAACCATGGTGTGAATAGTTGGTGATCTATTTCCACTTCGACCCTCATATGTTTAATCTTCCAAAAGTATCCTTTTTTTGTCTCAAGTAATCCTACTATTAGAGGCTTTTCCCTCTTAACAAAATCCCATAAAGCCACTTTCTTTCTAGGGTAGTTCAATCCTCTGACATTCCAAACTACTATTGACATATTAGAGATTTTTGTGTGAGGAGCTTTTGCTTTTGCTCCGTTATGATCTCCTCTAGTCTACTGTCTGAAATGGTTTACTACCCTCCTCCTAATCTATGCCATCTGCCATTCTGGTGAGGGTGTTTGAGGCTTGGCTATCTGTTGTGGTACCTTCAGTTCTGGTATGATGGACCCGTGACTCAACTGAATATGTGTTGTCCTTTGAATTATCTTATCCAGTGATGTTAACTGAAAGAGGTAACTCACCTAGAAAAGGTGTAGGTGTTGAGATCACATTAATGGCTTTGACTTCATTGGCAATATTATGTTTAGCTTCTGGGTCTTGGATAACAGAAGGCTCTACTATTGCTTAAGTGTTAAGAATTTCTGGGTTTCTTATGAAAGTATTTACTAGTTCGACCTTAGATAAATCCTCACCCATCAGCTCAAAGTAACTACCTGTTTAAAAAATTTTCCCCGTGGCTTTCCATATTTTACCTTGGTCTTTTGGAAGAGCTTTCCATTGGTAACAAATTGCTAAACTATCCTCCCATATGCTACATCCCTCACCAATTTGCATTACTGGTATTTCAGCTAGATTGTCCTTATTAAATGCCATACTTACACATATACGTGCATAACCCACCTATTTCTTCTTAGCCATGTTTCATTAAAGCAAAAAGGAGTTTCGGTGAAGCTTGCCAGGGCAATTAAGCCTTGTGTGGTCCAATACGTACCCCATAAGGTTGGCATGTTAGAGTAGTCACATCACTAACTTAATCATGGCATTTTACATACACAGACATCATAGAACTAAATTGCCTCATCTAATTCATAGCCAAAAGCTCACATTGTCGCTTCATTCACAACATAATTTACATTGTAGCATTACATTTCATAATCCACATTTACACATTACAAAACAACTTAGAGTTTAGTTTCCTATATATAACATCTAACTTATAATGGGTAATACAAAATAAAACATTCTAACTAGACTTCTCAGACTTCAACCGACTAACTTTTGAGCCATTCTTGATTCCCAAAATGGAAAACTCTAAACCGAAACTAGATTGTCTTAAAAGTTATGTCTTCCTTAGTACCTAAAAATCAATGTTTCAATTTTGATGAGTTTACGAACTTAGTGAGTGAACCATCATCAATGTGTTTACTCAAAGTCAAAGCACAAACATATCAAGACAAACCAATTTCACGTATATGTCACAATATTCAAAGTCACTTCTCATTTATCACATCAATTAATGTGTATGCCAAGCACAATATGCATATCATAATTTACTAACACATTAAGAAAATAGCATTTCATAGTATCATCATACACAAATTATCTTAGCACTAATCACCACCATCAATAATGTTTTCCAATCATTTTCATGGCATATGTAAGAATATATATGCAAATGTACATGAGACTCCACTTTCATTTTTATTTTGTTATGAACAAGTGCCTTTTTAACTGTCCCGTATCCGTTGCAAATACCGAGCTCATTTTAGAATACTGTCCCGTACCCATTGTGGATACCAAGCTCATTAATGTTGAGCCTATGGCTCTTTGTGCACACAACTGGGCTTAAAGCTCTTTTCAATCTGGTCACTATGGTCACAATATCTTTATCTGATCATGCATACCAATGAAATAAAATGCAACAAGTCTCATATCATGCTAATCAATGTCTTTCATTCGATATACACAATCACTTATCACATTCATCCAACTCAGGTCTGGCATTTGACACATAGTTGATTACACATATTTCCTTATTCATATACAATCAACCAGCACTTCCTATATATTCCTAAATAATAACTCCTCGGACATTCAAACTTCCAAAATCATCAATATCACAAATATGTTAATATCACAAAATAACTTAAGCAGAAACACATATATGGTTGAGAGTACACATCTAGGTTGACTCACAGTATGCTCTAGATAGCTATTTCCTTGAAGATCTGGCAATGTCTGGATGTGGTCGCTCAATTTGTGCTTCTATACCATGCAATACACACATTTATACACATCATTAAATTATTCAATCAAATAAATATTTAATCATGCATATATGTCATATTTAATGCATGCTCAATAGACATTGCCAAGGATGTATCCTTATTCACAAATCTTGATCATTCATATATCTTATCTTGTGAAACTTAATTATCCTAAGTTCATCAATCATACATTTACCAATCCTTTCCTAGAATTATACATACCAATTCTTATTCATTCATACTTAATTCATATTATTCATAAGAACACTTTTACACCATTAACAATTCATAAATTCGAAGTTGAGATACATTCATATCAAGTCAATCCATTCCTCAATTATAACATCAATCAACATCCTAAACTTATCAATCACTTAACCACTTAATTTGACAACCATCTAGTTTCATTTCAAATCACAATTAAATCAAAAGACACCAAGGTAAGGTAACTTATCCTTAGTTGTTTAAACAATCTCACAAAATGAAATTTTATCTTGTCAAAGAAATTCCCACGATTATGGATACCTTTCCATAATCGTGGAAAAGCAAAACAGAAACTTTTTGCCTTCCAAACACTTTCCACGATCGTGGGTTTAGTGAACAAAAAATTCACTATCCACTTCCTTCAATTTTCTTTTTTCCAGCTTCGATATCTTCATACCAAAATCACAATAACTCATTATCGAAACATCTTTTAGCCAAACCATTTCACAGGAACACTTCATTAACACCTATCTTTAGCATCAATTCACTATCGTTCATACTGCAAAACTCAACCTACAATCATTCCACACAATAGCCTAAAGCCCACGGTTTCACAAATCAAAAACAAAGCATATTATTCATCAAGTTTCTAGCACAAATCAACATCAATCCTACATGCATCTCATCTTAAATCACTCCTAATCAATCTTTATGAATGATATGATCATAAATAACACAACAAAGCAATCAAATACTTACTTCTTTTACTCAGGGTTTCCTCAATTAATAAGCTATGCAAGGCCTCCTCCAACTTCCAACTTACACCAAGAGTAAGATAAGATGGAAGGGTTTCAATTACAAGATAAGGGCTACAAAAATTTGGCAAAAATCCAAACGTTTTGGAGATGGCATGAAGGTGTCGTGGTTGAGAAGAAGAGAACAAGAAAACACAAGGCTAAAACATGAAAGAAAGCATCTTGCAAGGGTGAAAGACGTGGAGAACAAATGAGTGATGGAGGGGTAGGACACTTGTCATGCCAAGTGTCAAATAAAGGGTTATGTTAAGTGTTTTTGTCTTACCATTTGTCTCTACATTACTAGTCCATTTGTTACTTAATAACTAGTCCTCTTGTCATTCATACACTAAACCACTTGTTGCCTAATTAATCCTCCATTTGTCTTTCATTTATTCTTGCTATTTGTCACTCTCTTACTAGTGCCACGTGTCACACTCTTATTAGCCTAGATAGCCTAAATTCCCATGTATTGATTTTGTCTTATTATTCAACATTTTTCCTGCATTAGATGCACATAATACTTCATCAGTTACTCAATAATAACAAAAAACTCCAATTTACTAGTTTTAATTAACCAAACCAAAATTCAAGACATAAATAATAATCGATCACATCGAAAATCATTTAAGATCATTTATACCCAGAATAGGTCAATTGAGTACATTTACTATCTTCGCATTGTTTCTAAATCATAATTCATGTATGTATGTGTATATGATGCATGTAAATGAAATGCATTTCGTATGTTTTCACATAATACGACTCATGTGACCAGTCTAACCCCTTAGGTGTAGGATCGGATTATTATAGTTTTGAAACTTGAGAGATTCAAGCTTGAGGCTTGGTTCCAGTTCTATAAAAAGAGTGGTTGAGTCCCAATATGCCACGACCCTACCTCTAAAATTTTATGTGCTTGAGAAGTTGAAGTGAAAATGAACAGGATGATGGTTTCTTTTGTAAGCAAAACATCAATCAACCCTTTTTTATGCCATGACCGTTGAGCTTATTTTTGGATGCTCGAAAATGGTGGACGTATTTCGAAGAAGAAGCTAACCATTTCTTCCCAACTACGTGCTCCTTCCTCAAGTATTTCAAATTTTTGACAGACAACGAGCTTCCCATCCATGTCCTTCGAATGATTAAAAGTAAGGTTAGAGGTAGTGTGATCTCCTACAAACTGTTTCCAGCTCTTCTGGGGGTTTAACCCTGGTGGTGGTGGAGGGGGTTGGAAGGTGGCAATGGTATTTTCCTCAATTATAGCTGGTGGTGTAGGGAGTGTATGGGAGGATAGAGCTGGGAATTCATTTTGCCCAGCGGCAAGTAAAAGCTACATTTTCTATGGTCAGAGTTGCAAATGGAAAGGTAGCATTAACAAGTGAGAAAGGCTAACACAGTAAAGGTGCAAAGAGGGAAAGGAGGGGTGGCGGGAAAAATTTTAACAACTGGTGGGACAAAAATACTCCTTTCCCATAAAAGAACCAGTTGAGGAGGAAATGGAGAGGCAAAAGTGAGCAATGAATAAGAAGAAAAATAAATTGAGTAGGATGGAAGTTGGAAGCAAACAGTGAAGAATGGGTAGAAGAAGGTGAAGCTTAGCCAGTGCTACCTAGAGCACCATATGTAGTTGAGAGCATTCTTAGTATATATATACTCTTCACTAATTATGTCATTCACACATGCTTATATCAATAGGAATTTGTGACTTCCCATCAGTACATGCCTTGTTAATTGAAAAATGGTACTAAAATTACTAGTTCCATTCTAACCTCAGGTATTAAGCCAATATTCAAAATATTAATTGAATATTGAATTGAATTGTAAAATTTAAAAAAGAACTAAATTGCGAAAGGAAAAAATTAACCCTAAAAAACTAACCTACCCTTAACCCTAACCCATTAATCTTTCGAACAATCATTTACACTCTCATTGTGTTTTGCTGCCAATCGCCCACCATTTGTGTTTTGCCACTAGTCACAAATCCCGTCACCTCTCCGTTGTCCAACATAGTCACAGCATCACACCCTGTAGCCCCCATTGCCTCACCATCGTCCCACTTCGCCTCACTCTCTCTTGCAATCGCACTCCATATATAGTTACTCCTCCACTGTTGTAGTCAAGCAAACAATTAAGCCTCAAAGTTGTAAAATAGTAAAAATCTAAATGTTGAATTGTGTGCTTAAGTTGATTGATTTTGTGTTTTGTTTTGTGTGACTTGTGTCATATACTCATACTTTTACGATGTGTTGGATGTCCTTTTATGTTTGGATTCTAGAATTTGAGGATTTAATATAGAATTGTAGTATGTTTATTGTTTGAAATTTGAGAAATATTGAATAAAATATTGGTCTTTATTATAAATTATGCAAAATGGGTTAGTTAATTTATGGTTAAATTATATGAATACACAAATTGAGTTATAGATGTAAGTTTATGGTTGAATGATGTAATCATACAAAATGAGTTATAGTTGAATTATGTAATCATACAAAATTAGTTATAATTACAAGTTTATGACTGAATCATGCAATCATACAAAATATGTTATAATTATAAGTTTATGGTTGAATTATGTAATTACACAAAATGAGTTATAGTTGTAACTTTATAGTTTAATTATATGATTACACAATTTTAGTTATATATATAAACTTATGATTGAATTATATAGTCTCACGAAATGAGCTATAATCATACAAAATGAGTTATGAGTTTATGGTTGAATAGTAATCATACAAAATAAGTTATAGTTGTGGGTTTATGTTTGAATTATGTAATCCCCACAAAATGAGTTATATTTGTAATTTTATAGTTAAATTATGTTATTACATAAATTGAGTTACAGATATGAATTATGTAATCATAAAAAATAAGTTATAATTATGAGTTTATAGTTGAATCATGTAACAATTCAAAAAAGGTTATAGTTGAGTTTATGTTTGAATTACGTAATTACATAAAATAGGTTATAGTTGTGACTTTATGGTAGAATTATGTAATCACACAAAATAGGTTATAGTTGTGACTTTATATTTGAATTATTTAATCACACAAAATGAGTTATAGTTGTGAAAATGCAACAATCAATGTTTATAATTGAAATTTGGGTTAAGAAATATGAGAATTTCTTGGATAAAATGTCTTTCAGCATTAATTTTTCTTAATGAATCATTTATATAAGTTCATAATGTTCATTTGCATTTGTATATCATATGGTTATTAGGAAACTATTTTTACTCTATTTCTTCATATTATTTTACATAACTTTATTTTAATATTAAGTTATTTAGTTAATTTTGATATCTGTCTTTCTTTATTTTTATAGATAAATGAAGGGAAGTTCAAGTACTCCTAATAATTCAGTCATTTCAAGAAGATTCGATGATCTAGCTTGGGCTCATGCTAGATTGGTTCCTGGAATGAAGAACCATACCATTTGTTTTTTTTAACAATCATTTAAAAGATGGTGGATTACAATATTAAAGAAGAATTTAGCTTAGATTAAAGGTGTTGTTAAGCCTTGTAAGAAAGTGAGCTATAAAGTGAAATAACATTACTTGAAGAGTATCAATATGAGAAAGATAAAAGACAAAGACTGAATTATGAAATTAGTATTGGAAGTTCTCTTAGTATTGAAGGTAGTTTTCCTACCCAACAAAAAGGGAATGTTGCACTTGATGTAAGGAAAAGAAGTAGATAGATTATAACTATTTTAGCAACCAAAACAATTCTTGGAGTTCAGTATTCAATCTGTAGTGCCTTACAATCTAAAGAAATGACTCATAATGTAGACATGGCAAAGGCTAGATGGTGTTATGATTCAAGAACTTATTTTAATGTTGCCTAGTCTTATTATTACCAACTTATGGTGGTTGCTATTACCTCTTACAGCCTAAGATATACAACTCATTTAATTGATGACTAAAGAAGTAGACTTCTGTGTAGTTTAGATTATAAAATAAATAGCCATTTGGATTAAAAAAGAATGACTTAGGCAACTTATGGGTGTTCAATCATAAGTGATGATTGGACAAATAGAAGAGAGGAGCTTATTATTAATTTTTTTAGTTTGTTCTGCTAAGGGATGGTGTTTTTAAGTTTGTTAATGCATCTGGCCTTGTTAGAAATATTGATACGCTATTTCAAATATTTGATGAAGTTATGAATGAAGTTAGGTGATAAGCACTTGATTAATTAATTATTTATTCCCTAATATTTAGTAATTAATGTTATGTTGGGCTTATATTTTTCTTTAGGTACAAGTTGGAGGAACAAGAACCAAAATGAACTAAATTTACATCCTTAGTATCATTATATTAATGTTCAATCTTATTCGCCTTCATGGAGCAATAAGGAGATTAGTTAGGGTGAAGACAAGACAAATAATGGAAGTATTAAAGTCGTTATACATTATACAACCTTGTATGGGAACATGTAACTCACAAAAAACATATACAAACTTAAAGATACTACTTCAACCACCCTTATGACCTACACTTGTAGAGAATTACATGATTGAAGAAGTAGGGATGAGAATCTCACATTAAGACCATTAATCGAAAGAGTAGGGATGAGAATCTCATATGGTGTACCTCTCTCTATCCAAATCCTTATGCACTTTATTCACATAGTTGACCTCTTGAATTCTTCTTTCAATGATGTATTTAATCAAGAAATATACATTGTAATAAGATCAAGATATATATGTAAAACAAAACTACTAGAGATAAATCAAATCAAACGGTACAAAATTACTAGAATTAACCAATAGGTTTCGAATCTACTTTGTGTTTCAATCTTAACCTTCATACGAATGTGCATAATTAATTGTCATGTTATTCTACTTCTCTTTGAAACTACTAACCATTGATTAAGAACAAGCTCTATTAATGCAAGTTTTCCTATAGGTTGTATCTAATTAAAACAAGCTCTTTAATTAGGTCTAACTATTAGACAACCTAGAATAAGCTCTTTAGAGTTAGTATAACAACCACGTTACGTAATAGGAAATTAGGCTAATCTAAAAAAAACACATAAGCTTAGGTTATTAATCTATACTATGTTAGCCTAATGATGTGCGACCATTAGTTTACCATAAGTGAATTAAAGTTCCAATGATTATGTATTGTAATATAGATTCTAGTGATGGGTTATATATGAATAATCTATTTGGAGTGTCTAAATCATTTATACATAAATCCTAAAGCATTAATCATATAATAACATAATCAATTCCAAAAGAGTTTTAAGAATAACATCACTACAATAATCGATGCTTAAATATATTTGTTGGCCTCGATATCCCCTTTGAACTAAAAAGATGAAGTTTAGTTTCTCACCAAAAGTTAAGGAATCTACCCCCTTTCATGTATCCAAAGTCTTCATACCTTATTTGGCCTCTTAAATTCCATTTTATATTCAAATTAAGATTTTGTTATAATATACGGTCAACTGCATAAGCTTGTAAGTGACCGTATGTGCCATTTTCCCAAAATTCGTAAACTTACACATTCATAGTGAACTACACAGCCACATACTCGACCGTGCAGCTCATTTAAATAGTCATGTAATTGTACACACGATTACAACCATGTAAGTTGTAGTATCTTCATTTCTTTGACTCTTTGTCCCATATTCACCCTAATTCATCTATTTCTTACTACAAAAAGGCAAATATGATTGAACGTTGAAACAACGGTTCTAAGGATATGTTTTTAGCTCATTTTGCTTCTTGTTCCTCTAACTTGTACCTAAAAAAATATGAACCAAAATAAGTATTTTAAGCGCATCATAACATTAATCAATAATAATTATGGAGTAAATATGTAGTCAATTGAGCACTTATCACATATTGAAAATATAATTGTTTAAAAAAAATTTGGATATGAAAAAGTAATAACTAAATTCTGGGAATTAGATCTTTAGATGGATATGGAAGTTGTTTACCTATTCTAATCTAAGTGCATAGATAATATGCTAAAGATGTTTAGCATTTGAGATATCAAATACATGTGAAGTATTGAAGATATTCATTATTATATGTATGAATTAATATTTGAGTTTAAGGTCAAATGAATATTAACTTTGGACATAAATCCTAATTATGGTATATTTTACTTAGAACAATATTATTTGGACATTAGAAATATTCCAGTGTAGCATTAATTACTAATAAAGCCAAAATACATATTTCATTTAGTATAAATGATTAACTGGATTAATAAATTCTTTAATGAACTTGACATAGTTCCTTGTATTGCTCAGACAATAATATACTGCCGAACATTAGAGCCATTGGGCATTATAAAGAACCTACGGTTTCATCAAAAATCTAAGTATGTATTTACATAATTTCTCTTAATTATAAAGATAATTAAAATGAAAATTGTAAGATTTAAGCAATTGCTCACTATAGAGAATCTTGTAGAATTCTCTTACTAGACCATTGTCCTATTAGTAACATGATTGTCATATAATGACATGGTAAAAGATATTTAATCAAATGGCTTAGTGCAAGTGAAAAATTGTTGGTTTATGCCCTACAGTCAATTAGTTTGTTGTATTTTATTGACATAATTATTTATAAGCACTCTTTATCATATAAATATTTAGATGTCTATGATAAATTTCATGGATAAATGTTCATTGCAAATAAAATTATATTGAGATTAAAATTATGAGATTAATAGTACATTTATGTATTATCCTTAAATTATTCTTGTTAACACTGAATATTAATATAATGTATAAAGACTAGCACACTGTTGGACCACGAGCTTTTCTATTAAATGAGAAATTGGTGAAGGAGAATTATTGAATTTGAAATGAAATAGAAAAGATGGTTTAGATACAAGATGGGTTATATGTGATATGTTGGAATTAAAAGCTGGAAAAATGTAATTGAAACATGTTCATTAAGTATGCTTCAGTGTTTTAGCCATAACTTTTGTTCTAGTTATCCATATGAGATGATTCTTAATTTGGGTTAAATTAGAGA
The DNA here is from genome assembly GCA_027478365.1 of Erythroxylum rufum. NCBI lineage: Eukaryota > Viridiplantae > Streptophyta > Magnoliopsida > Malpighiales > Erythroxylaceae > Erythroxylum > Erythroxylum rufum. Next base: position 42,316,577 of record JANIHZ010000007.1, read on the forward strand.
TCTAGGGCTAAAAATTGTCCGATGAAATCGAGTTTCAATTCAATCTTTACGAGTATCAATTTTCAGATGGAAGTTAAGCATAGAATATTGTTTTAGTATAAGAACAGTCCAAAATGTTTGGTATATAACTTTCAGATTACTGAACCAAATTGAATAATTTTGGTATTATTAGAAAATTGAGGCAATGAGGAACACTTTCCTATAAGGAAGTGTTATCAAATTCCTTCAATTGCATAATTAGAAAAAAGGACTTGATTTTTGGAAGGAGTTAAGCATGATTTTAAATAATTTTGAGGTTTTGCTAGATTAATTATTTTATTTGGAGTT
>JANIHZ010000007.1:42347857-42358342 GCA_027478365.1 Erythroxylum rufum
CCGGCCTAATTACCCCAATTAGGTTATAAAAATACAAAATTTCAGATTTTAAAAAAAAATTATAAAAAAAACAACTTTGGGTAATTCAGGTAAAGCCGAACAAAATTTCGGGTAATTCGAGTCGGGTAAGCTCGGGTAAGAAAAAGTTCAGGTTCGGGCCGGGTAAGATAAAAAAAATTCGAGTAATTCAGGCAGAGCCCGAACAGTGAAATTTCGGCTCGAATTACCCGAATGCTCACCCCTACCTGGGAGGCATGAGGCGGGAGAGTCGCCGCAATAAGCAAAATTAGATCCTGAGGCAGAAACCTACTGAACTCCTCCTAGGACCAGCCCCCCAGAAATCGACAAACTTTCTTCTTGAGCTGATCCTCAGGGACCCTGTGTTGGTTGTTTAAGAGTTGATAGGTTTAACTTTAATATACTTGGAACATATTATGGTTTTGTTATGTGTTAAAAATTAGATCACATCAAACCAATAACAAGAGAAATTTAAGGTTTAAAAGTTTAATTGATATTGAATTGTTATAAAATTGATATAAAATGAATGAAAATTAAATTATAATATAAAAATAAAATATTTTATTGAAATAAAAATAAAATATAAATTTCTATTAATATATAATCAACTAATAATAAATTTAATATTTTTAATTAAAATTGAATCTAAAATAAGATTATAAAATGATAGTAACAAGTAAAAATTATGTTTTTAAAGGAAGATCTGTCTCGTTATCGTAAACTTTTTTTTAGTTCTTTATCACTATCTAAAAACTTATAAACAATGCTTTTATCCAAAATATATGCATTAAAATATTCTATTACACTTAAATGAATTATAATTTAGTAATGTATAAAATTATTTCTATTATAATATACTACACATTCATTTTTAAATATGTTTAAAGTAAAATATCAATTGAGTCTTAACTAATTCGCCGTTGCAAATATTTTTTCTTTATAAATCGCCTTTTCAAGTTTCCTGTAATCAAGATCAAATGACAACTTTTCTTTTTCGATATGAAAGTCAATATAATCAATATCAATAGGATGATATATTTCTTCTCACTATACGCTTTGAAAACATATTAGAGAAACCACTTCTAAATAAAATGTAATCAAGAAAATACTTAATCTCATGGTTAGACTATAAGTGAAGTAAACAAGTTCATTGATTCTTTGATATTCCAAAAAATTTCTTTTCTTCATAGAGATACATTAAAAAACACTATAATTATACTCACAATCTGATGGTAAAATTGTTTGATTAAGTAATTTAATAATAGGTTTTTTTTAATGTTAGAACACTTTCACCAAACGTTTTACACCACTTATTCATATTTTAAATTAGAGTAATAGTAAAAATTATAAATATAATATTAATAAGTAAAAATGAAATTAAAATTATGAAAACTTAGTAGGCTACATCCTTTTGACCATTAGTTCTCTCTTTGTAGATGATCCATTAAAATTCCTTGAACCTTCATAGTACAATCTAATTTAATTTAACATCTTTGATTGCTCTTCACTGAAATATATCTTTGTATTCAATCACATTGAAGAGACTACCTATAATATCAACATTTATTTAAAAAATAACCCCCTATTAGTCCAAAAATAACGATATTGACATGGCATGTCCCATCAATAAATAATTAGACACGTGGTCTATTAGTGTCACATTTGATTAAATATTAAAAATATAAAATATGAAACCATAAAATATTTGTTGAGTTATCTTCTAACTCTAATATTGTCTCCCTCTCCCACTCCAAGCCACCACCCAACAACATCAATAGTGTTTCTTGCCTAGTAGCCTACCAACTTAAGCATAGTTGCTATTAATGTAAGTAGAATCTCTAATGGGACTCAAGCGATGACTTATGTTATATATGTTTTTATATATAGCAAGTATTTTGAACAACTTACAAAAGATTCAAGTTGAGCTAAAAAATTGCAGTTATAGATCAAAACTAATGTCAAACTAAGAGTTTCAAAATAAAAATAATACCAGTATTGACCAAAATAAGCGCCAAACTCGTATTTTAATTAGTTAAGGTTTTTTATTTCAAGATATTATCTTAGGAATTGTATAATTAGGTGTTTTAGATTATTAAAATTCCATATGTACGTTTCGATAGAGATTGATTATCTTTCAAAGTTATTTATTTTTTAACAGAGGTTAGGTTGTCATTTCCTTTATGACTCTAGTTCTAGGGTTTAAGCCTATAAAAGGCTTGCTTATTGTTGTAATGGGAGCACATCCTTATTATTATTGAATTAAAAACCTTTAGATAATATTCTTCAACTTTTTTCTTAGAGAAACCCCAGTGTTAAGTTCTTTATTAACTATTCATCTTATCTAACTTGTTTGTGGCAATCAACCCTAGAATCTTATCACCCCAAATCCCCTTTCCTTTTTGAAATGTGGTGATTCATATCTTCTTTTGTGTGTTTTGTGTTTAATTTCTTGGATTAACCTGATTTTGATATAACGATCCTATGTCATGTCATATCAATATTGAATCTTAATAATTCTATAGGTGAGGGTCATATCAAAATATGGTATCAGAGTATAGTTCTATACTTAGATTTATTCTTGGTATTCTTTATTTATATTTTTAATATTCTTATGTTTTCCTTTTTATATTCAATTTCCTAGTTAGCATCATTTATTGACAAGATTAGTTATTTTTTTTTTGAGTTCTTGTTTCTTATTTTTATGATTGTGCAAGTTAATAAAAAATTCTATTTAATGAGTTATATTGTTTTCGTTTATTGATTAATTCATTCTTGTTGAGTTCTTATTCTTATATTTTAATAAGCATAATTGGGTTTATACGAAATCAAATTTATGTTTTTTAGTTTTCTTATTCCTTGGCATATAATAATGTATTCGTTGATTCATTTTCCTCAACTTGCTTCTTTAAAATTATTTGACAAATGGGGGATAACTAAACTAACTTTCCTATTTTGATTGTCCAATTTGTAAAAACCTTTAGTCAAGAGTTTATATTGTGAGAAACTTTGAGAGAAGCACGTGAAGGAATACTCTTTTTACTAACGTTTTCTTATAGGTACATTATGACTCAATTCTAAAAGAGAATCTCATCTAAAGATAATGAAGTAAGTAAGGATAAAAGATTGGGAGTAGATTCATAAGCCCTCATGAATGTCATACAATGCCAATACAAGCAACTTTTTCAAGATTTCAATGAATTTTAAGATAAGTTAAAAAATAGAAAATTGCTATACCTAGACTATAACACAATTTACCTTTAACTATTAGGATGGATGACTTAAATGATAGATTAGAAGTTGTTGCCAACTACTTAGGAGAGTTCAACTTAAGGGGTGGTAAAATAGGAAAAGGAGAAAGATTGGGAAGAAAAGGAAGTAGGCTTGGAGTAAGATATGAAAGGAAGTATAAGGAAAGGGATTATGAGTGATAAGATTTTAGAGTTGATCCACTCGAGGTCACTTAAGATTGATAATTAATATAAACACTAACACTACTATCCAAAGGTTTTTGTTTCAACAATAATAATGATTTTCCCTAAATACAATAATAAGCAAGGCTTCAATAGGTTTAAAATCTAGAACTAGAGTCTTAAAAGGATATAACAACTTGGATGTAATCTAATCGAAAAAATAACTTTGAGAGATAATTAATCCTTATTTAAACATAAATATGGAATTTTAAATAATCTAAAACAAATAATTATACAAGTCTTAAGATAAACATCATGAAATGAAAAATTCCTAACTAATAAATATACAACTTTGGTACCTGTCTTATCCTAAATTGGTGCTAGTTTTGTTTTAAAACTCTCAATGCGTATCATTAATATAAGCCTAAAATCAATTACAAGTTCAAATTTACCATTAGATTACTTTTGTTTCTCTAGCCTAAATCTAAAATCGATTACAAGTTCAAATTTAGCATTAGTTTACTTTTGTTTCTCTAGACTGCAAGATTCAACAAAGAATTAGGTTGATTTACATTTGAGTTTAATATCAGTTACATTCTGTAGCCACAATTCTTTATCTTGACTTGAACTTATTATAAGTTGTACAAACCCCTTTTCATCCCTTCTTTGTATACAAACATGTGTACTTTGAGTTGTTACTTTAGTCCGATCATTCTCCACCATAAACAGTGGGAGGAATACTAAAATAGAAGGGAGGGGGAGATAATGGTGCATATGGAGAAATCACCTCCATCAATGAAAATATTCTTCATGGCTTTTCGATTCATGTTTGAACAAATTTAATGGCAAATGATGTTTGTACAAAATACATTGTTTTTGCCCCAGCTTTAAGCTTAAATGCACTTTTATTTTGCATTCCTATAGCTTAATTGTGTTGTTTTGGTGCAAGAATGAAGTTAAAAACATTGGGGAGGAAGTTTTGGAAAATGGGTGCAAGTATTATGCAATTTTTGTCTTTAATGTTGAAGCACCAATATGAAGTTATAGCTTAGAAACAGAGACCAAGTTAGAACACTTATTTTATAGCATCAATTTGAAATTATACCATCACTTGAGGAAAAAAATTGAAAAATAAAATCTTGATGCTATAGTGAAAAGAAAATTCAACCTCAATGCTACAACATCAATATAAAGTTGTAGCATCAAAAGAGGAATGATTGGATTTTGACATTTGTCAAGAGAAAGAAAAGATTATTTTATCCAAGTTGGATAAAAGTAAGATGATTCACCTCTAAACAAAAGAAGGATTGAAAGGTAGTATGAGAAAAGGGAAAGAAAAGAAGGAAAGGCTAAGGAGAGTTAGAAAAGCTTAGGCAATCAACTGGAAGGCTTGAAAACTCATCTTTTGGATTTCTTATTCTCTCTTTTCTCCTTACCTCCTTGTATTTTATCATACTAATTTAGATTGGATGTTGCATTTTGAGTTGTTAAACATGATTAGTGGCTAGTTTTCATTTGTTCTTTTAGGGGATTTGAGATTATAGTGATGTTTTGATGTTTTGTTAAGTTCAATCTATGATTGTTTTTCATTTCCTTGTTGATTTCTCTTTGTTCTTGAATGGAAGTCCTTGGCTATGAATTTTATTGCTAGTGAATTTACATCTTTGGGAGAAGGGTGATTGTTTTAGAAGACAGAAGATAAATCAGTCGAATTTTCTTGATATGTTGGGAAACCTAATAGTTCTAGGAGGTTAGATTTATATTTGTGTTTAATTCCCTTTTAGGAAATTACTTGAGTAAGGGATTATCCTATTTTTCTAACGAAAAATGGTTGGCTCCCCTTTGGAAGAAGGGAGTTAATAACTACTAGGTAAAAATCTATAAGGAAAATTAAAGGCTATCCATAGAGTAAATTTGATAAGGCATTGAAATTTAACTACAAGACTCAAACTTAAAATAACCAATGTCATAAATTAACTCCTTTTTTAGTTTAGTGATGCATTTATAAGTAGTTATTCAATTCCTCAACTTAATTAATGAGTAATGAACTAGATTTACTTTAATCAGTCATTTTATCTCTGTTTTAATTAAGCAAATTCTAGATAAATTCCTTTGCCCAATAGTATCAAATCCAGCTTAGTACACTTTCTTTTATTAATCCTTGTGGACATGGCTCACTGGTAATGATTTTTATTACTTGAACGATGCCATTTTACTTATAATTTGCAATGACCAAGTTTTTTCCACTATTGTCAAAGAATGATGTTTGAATTTTGTGTCGCTATTACTAATTATGTGTATATTTTTATTTGTTCCATTTTTTAAAAGTAATTCATTTTAAATTTTTATTTGTTATCGTGTTTCTTTGTCTTTATGTGTAGCTTATGTGTGAGCTGGTGTATGACTAGAAAAATAAGAGTAAGATAAATTGTTTAATGCAAAGCTAGAAAGAATGATCAAGGCAATTAGAAGGTAAAAGGGATGGATAACCAAACAAAAACAATAAGACAAGTTGAGCAAGAAAGAGTTGAAAGAGAAACAATTGAGCAAGAAATGTTGTAAGAGCATCATGAGGAGGAAGCAAGAATTGAAAATGCCAGAGAAGGTGGAGGAAGAATTAATGTTAATAGTCAAGAAGATGCTTATGGAGAGCAACATTATCAAAGGCCAATAAGACACTATTGTCAACCAATGGTGGTAGTGAATTATTATGGAATTCAATTTCCAATGGTGAATGCACAAAATTTTCATATTCCACTGGGCTTAATTAATATGGTACAAATGAGCCAATTTAGAGGAGCCCCACTTGAAGGCTTAAATGATCATTTAGCAAATTTTCAAAAGCTGTGTGATACCATAAGAATGGAAGGTATAACAACATATGACAGTTACCTTACCTTCTTTCCATTTTCATTAAGAGATAAAGCAAAAGTTTGGTTACTTACTATTGTAGTAGGAAGAATGGGTACTTAGCAAGAAGTGCTATTAATTTTCTTATGAAATTCTTTCCACCAATTAAAGTAGCAAAAATAAAGGTTAAAATTGACAATTTTCATCAATATGAATTGGACTCTTTCTAAGAAGCATAAGAAAGATACAAAGACTTGTTAAGAAGATGTCCTCACCATGGTTATCATGAGTGGGTACAAGCTGAAATGTTTTATAATGGACATTATCGGACAATTTTTGATGCAGGAATAGGTGGAACTCTTATAACAAAGGCTTCAAAGGAAGCTCACCCACTTTTTGAGGACCTAACATCCATTACACTTCACAGTGGGAAGAAACCACTCAATCCAACGAAGAAAAAGAGTTAGGAAGGAAAGAAATTGATACTGAAAATCAGCAAGAAGAGTTAAGAAAAGAGAAAAATGAGGAAGATGATGTAAAGACAAAAGTGGTGATGGTGAAGATAGAAGAAGAACCAAAACTAAAGATCACTCATTCCTTATCTTTAGAGATTTCAAAAGAAGAAGGTGAATGATCAGCTTGCAAAGTTCCTAGGATTTTCAAGAACTTAAAGATCAACATCCCTCTGATTGATGTAATTGAGTGAATTCCAAACTATGCAAAGTTCATCAAAGACATTGAGACAAATATAAAGAATTTTGAGATTACGAGACAGTGTTGATGACAAAAGAATGCAATGTTTTTTTACAAAGAAAGTTGCCACAAATTTTGAAGAATCCTGGTAGTTTCACCATTCCATGTGAGATAGGCAAACTAATTTTAACAAGGTACTTTTTAACATGGGGGGCAAGCATAAATCTCATGCCTCTATCCAATTTTAAAAAGTTGAGATTAGGAGAGGTTAAGCCTTCAACAATTTGTCTCCAATTGGCTGATTGGTCACTCACATATCCTAGGAAAATTGTTGAAGATATTTTGGTGAAAGTTGATAAATGCATTTTTCCCGCAAATTTTGTGGTATTGGACAAGGAGGAAGACCAAGACAATCCAGCCATTCTTGGGAGGCCATTTTTATCCATAGGATGGGCTTTGATTGATGTTCAACAAAGAGAATTTGCCTTAAGATTCAATGGTGAAAAGGTGGTGTTCATCATTTACAAAACTCTAAAGAACCCAAATAGCATATCAAACCTATAATTTCTACTTTTTCGATAACATCTCTTCCTTCTTTTCTTTCAAAAGATTCTTTGTTAACTTGTTTAACAGTTATGGATAACATTGCTTATGTGAATGATATCAAGTTATTGATGAAATCTCTTAAATTTTTAAAGCCAATGAAAAATATGGAGCATTTTGAACATCTGTTTCTAGTTAAAGATGTTGATGATATGAATGATAAGAATGATGCTTCACTTAAAATAGATTTGAAACCATTGCCTAAAAATTTGAAGTATGCATTCTTGGGAGATTATTCAACTTTGTCTGTTATCATTCATCTTCATTGTCATTATTACAAGAGGAAAATTTCTTAAGGTTTTAAAAGGAATTTAGATCTGTATATGGTTGGTTTATTCATTACATTAAGGGAATTAGTCCCTTAATTGTAATGTATAAAATTCTTATGGAAGATTCATACACCCCTTATATAGAACATTAGAGAAGAGTGAATGTTGTTATGAAAGAAGTGGTTAAAAATGAAATTCAAAATGGTTAAAAACTGATATAACTTAACCCATTTTCATATAGTTTATGATTAGTCGTATATAATTAGTTCCTAAGATAGGTGGAATAACTATGGTAAAGGATAAAAATGAGGAAATTATTTCCGCCAGGACATGGGTTAGAGGGTTTGCATAGACTATAGAATGTTTAATAAAACCAAAGAGAACTCTTTCCATTGCCTTTCATTATTCAAATGCTAAATAGGCTTGTAGGGCATGAATTTTATTATTTCTTGAATGGCTATTCAGGCTAACATCAAGTAGTAATAGCTAGAAGCCCAATAAAAGGTAACACTTATATGTCCATTTGGTACTTTTGCATTTAGGAGGATGCCATTTGGTATTTTTTTGCCACTTTTTAGCATTGTATGATCGATATCTTTTTTGATATGATTGAAAATTTTATAAAACTTTTTATGGATAATTGCTTTATATATGGTGATTCATTTGATAAGTTCTTACATAACTAGTATCTAATGTTAAAAAGACATCAGGCAACTAATTTAGTGCTCAATTGGGAGAAATGTCACTTTATGGTTAGAGAATGAATTGTCTTGAGCTACAAGGTGTCCTCAAAGGCAGTTGAAGTAGACCGAGACAAAATAGCAACCATTCAAAGTTTCCTTGGCTATGCAGGTTTCTACAAACGTTTCATTAAAGACTTCTAAAAAATTACCAAACTTGTGTGCAATCTCTTAGAGAAGGACACTCACTTTCCATTTAGTGATGACTGTAACTATGATTTTGAGTTGATTAAGAAGAAGCCAGTGTCTACTCTAATGGTGATAACTTTTGATCATCAACAACTATTTGAAATAATGTTCGATGTAAGTGATTTTGTGTGGGGGAAGCTTTGGGTCAAAGAAGAGAGAAAATGTTCAAGGTGTCTATTATACAAGTAGAACACCACTGCGAAGAAGGAAATGTTGACTGTGGTGTTTGCATTAGAAAAGTCATATCGTACATCATTGGTTTAAAGGTTAACATATTCATAGATCATGCTGCCATCAGATACTTGTTTGAGAAAAAGTATACAAAACTGATGTTTATCAAGTGAATTCTCCTTTTACAAGAATTTGATATAGAAATAAAAGATAAGAAAGGTTCAAAAAATCGACGGATGGGTTCCAACCTTTTGGTCAATCTGGCCAGCAATATTCTTCATAGTTAATTATCATTACTCCTTATAATTTGCCTCCTTGGATGTGTATGAAAGAGGCTTATATGTTCTTGACAGTTATTGTGCCAGGACCAACAAATCCGAAGCAAAAAATAGATGTTTTCTTACAACCATTGATATCAGAATTGCGGCAGCTTTGGGAAAATGGTGTGCAAACATATGATGTATCTCTTAAACAGAATTTTGTATTGCGCACGGCTTTGATGTGGACCATTAGTGACTTCCCAACTTTAGCCATGTTATCTGGTTAGAGCACAGCGGGGAAATTGGCTTGTCCTCATTTTGGCAATGATTCAGATGCGTTTTATCTTCAAAATGGAGGCAAAATAATTTGGTTTGACACACACAGAAAGTTTCTTCCAACTGATCATCCGTTTAGGCGCAATAAATATAAGTTCATTAAAAATAGGATGGTCAAAACTCCTCCTCCTCCTCGAAAAGGTGGTGATGAGATTTTGCAAGAGATAGAGGAATTAGGCTTACTGAAAGTTACTGAACTTGAAGCCGATGAAGTGAACACAAGCATAAGTCAAAACTTTAGTTGGAGAAAACGAAGCATATTTTAGGATTTGCCATATTGGAAAACGAATTTGATATGTCATAATCTAGATGTGATGCATATTGAGAAAAATATTTTTGACAACTTGTTTAATATCATTTTGAACATTGACGGGAGGACAAAATACAATGCAAAGTCTAGAGCTGATTTAGAACTTTTTTGTAGAAGACATAAGTTACATAAAGATCTTCAGACCGGTAAATATCCAAAAGCATGTTACACTTTGGACAAGAAACAAAAGGAGCTTTTGTGTGAATGGTTGAAAAGTCTAAAATTTGTAGATGGTTATGTGTCTAACTTGTCTAGGTGTGTAGATCTCAAGAAGTAAAAATTATTCGGGATGAAAAGTCATGATTGTCATGTATTTATGCAAAGGCTCATCCCAATTGTATTTCGGGAGTTGCTACCTTCTAAGGTATGGGAAGCGATAACAGAGTTAAGCTTGTTTTTCAAAAGCTTAACATCATCTGAACTGACATTGGATGAAATGAAAAAACTAGAGAATGAAATTCCAGTGATTTTGTGCAAGTTAGAAGGGATTTTTCCTCCAAGCTTCTTTGACTGTATGGAGCATCTACTGGTGCATTTACCACACGAAGCAAAACTAGCTGGTCCAGTTCAATATCGATGGATGTATCCATTTGAGAGGTAACTCCATTACTATCGATCATATCCTTACCCATTTAT
>JANIHZ010000007.1:42389875-42399918 GCA_027478365.1 Erythroxylum rufum
AGAAAAAATAAAAAGAAAAATTTGATATCTTAAATTAAAAATAAAAACAAAGAGCAAACTTTTATTAAAAAAAAGCTATCATAATTAGAATCCATTTTTTATTTTTCAAGTAATTCTAAAACATCAAAAACTAACAATGATCCACTTTTCACCAAAGAGAACAAAAATTAACAACAATATCCACATTATAGAAACATTAAAACCATATTTCATCAATAATCTATAAAATTAATTTTATATATACAAAATCAGTTGAACCCATAAATCAGAAAATGTTAATTACGACTTAATAAATGAAAGAAAGACAAATTACAATTGAAGAAGGAAATAAATAATAAAAACTATTAACTATGTTATTTGAATGGAAGAGGGATAATGTACTCGAATAAATTTCTATTTGAATTGAAATTATACCTAGAATTGTAATTGACAAATATTGTCTATAATTAAATTGACATATTTCAGTTTACCTAGATAAATTACAATTAAAGAAGGAAAGGAAAGAGAGATAAATTATAACCAAAATTTAATTTGAATTTTAATTAAAAAATAGAGAAATTTACATAGATTGAAAAATGTTATGATACTCATAATCAAATTTTAATATTTTTTTACCCAATCTCTAAATTAAAAGAGCTACTAAAAATAAAAATTCAAAGAAAAAAATTATTTTTTTAAAAAAGATAAGGCTTGAAGGAGCAAATGAGATGCCTTTCTTACGTACATGGGAATAGTGTTGATAGAAGTAAGGAGAAGTCGAAATTCTTAAATTTAAGGCCTTTGCTTACGGAAATTTAATTTTTAAAAATATGGATCTTGACAGACATTTAGCAGGAGCAATTTTATTTCGGAATGTTTGCTTCCACCACAGTGATCACCTCCCTAAAAGAAGTCTTCGTTTATTTTACCAAATTGATATTAATGTTTACTCCTGAATAATTGTGCCCCTGCCTATTTCTGAGCTCGAGTGGGAGGCTCTTATATTGCAAAGTAGCTTGTAACGAGTAGGCCCCCTACGAGCCTGGGCCTTAGCCCTTAGGTGAACAGAACGCCTTTCCTCTCCTTGGGCTGAAAATGCCATATGGTTAGGTTACCATATTCACTCATCAGATCAGATCACCGTAGGCCATTTGATTTGACTAATCTCCCGTAACGATTAAGTATCCGCCTCCAATGAAGTTAAATAACATGGACTTGCCATTTTAATTTTATTCTATCATTATTATTTAATATCACTAGAGAGTACTAGTATTATGTACAGTACACCCCTACCTTCACTAACTACTTTCCTTCAAGGGAACGGGTCCGTTCCGTGTCATGCTCATAGTCATTGTCAGAATTCCTATACCCAATTAAGTAAGTCCTTGCGAGAGAGGGGATCATTCTCTTATGCATAATTTCAAATCATGTGAATCACTTCAGCGAACGCCTTCAATCGGGGTATGTCTGTCAGACTACCTTCTGTAATTATTTGTTGACTGGTTTGCTTCCCTTGACTTTTTCTGCTCATCTTTTCTCAACAAAATTTTATCCTATCTTTTAAACCCTAACGCAAAGATACCGTATAAAAAGATTGTCAATCTAATAAACAACAACACAAAAAGTAGATTACTTGTCCGTCCCTTAACACATTAAATATTCTACACTTGGTACTCTCTAGTTCTTATTTTCTGAATAAATAAACTGTGAAAATACATAATTAATAATTTAAAATCAAATGATATATAGAAGCTAATTAATTGGAGTAGTAAAACTGATATAACTCAATTGATTGATATATAATAATAAATTCAAGACAACACTCCTATTTTGTTGTTTAATTTGATTTAGTATAAATCAAACATGATATGATATTGGGTACTTAAATTCAATGATGTATAGATTAGATTAATGGTAGGTGATGTTGTCAGGCAGGTATCAACGTTTGTTCTTTTTAAAAAAAAAAAATTTGCCCTACCAATGTATTCAAAATCCGACCGATGGATGGTCAACGATGACAGTCAACCATCAGGCTTGTTTGTTTAGATACCAATACAATTATATATTATACATGTTTGGCCAGAACGTAGGAGGACACTCCATCTCCATGGGGAGCTTCTAGCTTTGTCTACTGCCTGATTAAGATTATCGCCTCGCCAGTTATATCCATAATGTTGAGGTTTTTATGAAGAAATTGTTTTTTTATTCCTATAAATACAATGAGCTCAGGCATAATCGAACTGGAATTAGTCTATAATATATCGTAGGTAACATGATGATCATTAGATGCAGCGGCAGTAAGCCACCCAAAAAAAAAAAAAGGCACGAACGTATGGTTACAGTTACAGACATGACATGGGAGAGATCAAATAGTACGGTAATCAGATGTAGTTATCCCTGAGGAGATGGAGCAACAGCAGGTGCTGGAGAGGGAGCATCAGTTTTATTAGAAGTTAGGAAACCAAATTTCTTGACGAGTTCATTTGCAACCAACTCATTGGCTTTATCTGATGGATGGTATTCATCCCAAAACACGTACTTGCTTCTGTCCTGGCACAGTGTAGATGCGGGAATGCAGGTAAGAGCAGGCCTTATTCTTCCGAAAGAGCAACAGGGCGAATCTGAGTTATTGAATCCTGGAATTCAAAAATTACTGCATGCATATTAATGATTTATATTCAGACTTAATTTGCTTTTCGTTTTTCTCTTCAACTCACCGTATTTTCTTGGGTTGGTGATCACGTCATTAACAACATCATAAGCATCTCCAAATCTGAAGGTTGCATTGGGGAGTTGGCCAGATAAATTATCTAACAAGTTGCTTGCAGCTTTGTTGAAGCTTTGCGCTAACTGATTCGTCCTTTCTTGGCATGCCCCAGAGGTACTCAAGACCCTTTGAAGTGGTATGCACCCCATTGGACCTAGCCCAAACACCATAAGCTGTCTTGCTCCCAATTTATGCAGTAGCTGTTCGTAAACATTTGGTGATGAGAATTGTTAGCTCCAAGTACGAAATGAACGAATCTTTTCGATTTTAATCATTTAACTAACCTTAAGTTGATCTCTCATTGTTTCCATCAAATAGCTAACGAAACTCTCATCAGTGAATTTCCATGAATCGCTGTAAACCGGCATCAAGTAATTATTTATGAAGTCGTTACTACCAAGAGCAACCACATATTTAGCTTGCTGAAAGAACTGCTGCGCTTCTTGTTGGCCAATTTTGTTCTGAATCAGTTGTTGTACTCCCATAAACAGATCAATTTGTTTGTAGAGAGAAAATCTCTGAATCTGCAATATGTCATGGTATTTAGTTAAAGTTACACAATTCCTAAACTAAAATGGTTGCAAGCTATGACTTACAAAGTAGCCACCACTTTCGTTCAGAATACCCCCTCCTCCAGAAGCAAAATTCACACCACTTTGCAGGATTACGTCCTCTGTTAAAGATGGATCCATAAAAGCTGGTGGCCTTGGAAGACCAGAACTGTCACCTGCACAAGTAATTACTCCGAGTTCATTGTCATGATCAAACAATACTCTATAATTGACATATGAAGTACCAGATGCTTTTGATCAATTGCTGATTACCTATTATATCAGCAACTGTTCTGCCATTAGTGAATCTCCCATTTGGCAATCCACTGCCATAATCAATACCGTACCAAGGCAGGCTCGCTTGAGCAAGACTCTTGGTGAGGTACATGTTATTACCAACATCGGAAAGCGAATCTCCGAAAATGAACTGAACTATCTTACATTGACATCCACCAGTTACGACTCCTAGGATGATCACAACCAATGCAGTTAAAGCAACCTCAGATTTCATGTTTGACGGAAAGCAATGAAACATAATATTCTTTTACAGGTCCTCCAACTTGTGTGCGTAGGCTATACCAGGGTCAAGATATAAACATATATATGTGAAGATTACGTTCTTTAAGTAACTTGCGAAATGTTATGGACCAAGAAAGTTCGGACCAGAAAGACATTGGTCTGAGACACGAGGAGATCGTTTGATGACCAACTCTTGCTGATTCAAACCTACTGCAACTACCTTGGTATATTTGTTACAACGGTATTTCAGGGGTTGGAGCCTATTCATTCATGCAACAGAATGTCAATGGAAACATGCATACAAGGAGCGTGTAAACCACAGAAGCAGTCCAAGGGAGGTTGTTAACCTAATTATGAACTCGAGTTTTCCTAAGCTAGAAGATGGTGGTTCTTAAATCCCCCTAAAAAGCGAGCGAGATCAGATTTGCTTTTTATAATGGTTGGGTGAGTTCAACCACCTTCTCATTGCTTGCATGCACGAATAACTCCGAAGTCCTTGACCATAATTTCTTTCGAGGTAAATACAGGAGAGGACAATATAGCAATAACAAACAAAAGCAGAGGTTTGAGTTATCACTCTTTATTTGGCTTTTTTCATTTTAATTTTTATTTCATGTAGTTTAATTTTTTACTTCAATCTCATGTGCGATTCGTCCAACATTATGCATAGCCTTCTGTTTTTGAGATGCTAATTCAGTGCAGTTGTTTGGCTACTCAGAAAATCTTGGTTTTAATTTTCTAACACTTGTTTGTTAAACTTGAAGTGTGTGTGTGTGGAGAAGAGAAGACAGAAACAAACGTCTAAATGATACAAATCTCGCATCACTTGAAATCAAGCCGTACTTTTGTCAATCACCATAGCCAACTCTCTGTTTCCAGAATCCTATTAACCGCGAAACCAGATTGTCAAGAAATAGCAGACGAACCCATCTCAGGCTTCAAATTACGAACCCAACACTTGATTTCCCTCATTAAATCATCCATTCAAAGGTCTCATTTTCTACAAATCCATGCCCATCTCCTTCGCACCTCTCTTCTTCAAAACCCCAACGTCTCTCTCCCATTCTTGGCTCGCATTGCACTCTCTCCTATCAGAGACGTTATTTATTCCCGCCAAATTTTCTCCGAAATCTCCACCCCAACTACGTTTCATTACGACACCATGATAAACGCGTACTCGCGCAGCAACACACCCATTAATGGGTTTTACTTGTATCAAGATTTGAGACGGCGAGGTTTACGCGCAAATTCGTTAACTTTATCGTTTGTTCTCAAGTGTTTTGTCAGAGTTTCTTCGTTGATGGGCGGTTTACAGGTTCATGCGAGGATTTTGGAGGATGGCCATCAATCGGATAGTTTGTTACTAACTGAATTAATGGAATTATTTTCGGTTTGTGAACAAGGTGATGAAGCGTGTAAGATGTTCGATGAAATACCTCGGAGAGATACTGTTGCTTGGAATGTGCTCATTTCTTCTTATATACGCAACCATAGAACCAGAGATGTGTTGGGGTTATTTGATGGTATGGTAAGAAGTCAATTTGGGTGTCAACCGGATGATGTTACGTGCCTGCTTCTCCTCCAAGCTTGCGCTAACTTGGGTGCGCTGGAATTTGGTGAGAAGGTTCATGGTTATATCGAGGAACGTGGGTATGGTGGTGCAGTGAACTTGTGTAATTCTCTTATAGCAATGTATTCAAGATGTGGGTGTTTGGACAAGGCTTATGGTGTATTTGAAGATATGCATGGGAGAAATGTGGTCACATGGAGTGCTATGATTTCGGGTTTTGCAATGAATGGATATGGAAGAGAAGCTATTGAGCTATTCGAGGAAATGCAAAGAAGGCATGTTTTTCCTGATGATCAGACTTTCACTGGAGTTCTTTCTGCTTGTAGTCATTCTGGTTTGGTTGACCAGGGAATGATATTGTTTGAAAGAATGAGAAAGGATTTTGGGGTATCGCCTAATGTTCATCATTTTGGGTGTATGGTTGATCTCTTGGGTCGTGCTGGTCAACTAGATCAGGCATATCAACTTATAATGTCAATGGAGGTCAAGCAGGATTCAAAAATATGGAGGACTTTACTTGGAGCTTGTAGAATTCATCGCCATGTTACTCTTGGAGAATGCGTTATAGGGCATCTGATTGAACTCAAGGCTCAGGAGGCTGGAGATTATATTTTGTTGTTAAATATTTATTCCTCTGTTGGTGATTGGGAGAAGGTGGCAGAGTTGAGGAAGTTTATGAAAGAGAAAGGGATCCAAACCACACCTGGCAGTAGTTCAATTGTGCTGAAAGGTGAGGTACATGAATTTGCTGTGGATGATGTTTCTCATCCGCGGAAGGATGAGATATATAGAATGCTGGATGAGATTAATCACCAGCTGAAGATTGCTGGTTATGTTGCTGATATAACGTCAGAATTGCATAACTTGGGTCCAGAAGAAAAGCAATATGTGCTATCTTATCATAGCGAGAAGTTGGCTATAGCTTTTGGAGTTCTCACAACACCTCCTGGCACAACAATCAGAATAGCCAAGAATCTTCGTATTTGCATTGATTGCCACAACTTTGCCAAGATGCTTTCTGGAGTTTATAACCGTGAAGTTATCATTCGAGATCGCTCCAGATTTCATCATTTCCGCGAAGGATACTGCTCCTGCAACGATTATTGGTAAGCATTCTTGAAATATTTGTTGGCAGCTGGGAGTATCTACTCCATATGAAGGGCCGGCTTCATTGTCAGATCAGACGTGGTTAAATTACGGGCAGAGAAGGATCTGGGTTGGTGCCACCGTGATGAGTTATGGGTTATGCGGGAGTAATTCCTCAACCAAAACCAGTCTTCAACAGGAACGTTTGGTTGAAGTTTTATATTTTGCTCTTAGAAACTTGAAACGAGAAAGCTCGTATCATATGAGCCATAGCAGGAAGAACGAGAGACCAAGAGGTTGTGTGTTAAGGCGGCGTGGAATGGGGTTATATCATATGTTTGTGATTAAAATGCTGAATGAATCATTTGGCTGATGATGGAATAAGGGAGAATAGATCCACCCACCTGGAACTAAATGAAAGAAAAAGAATCGTCAGACTGCTTTTATACAGGAGAAGATGTTGCGGAATTGGTTGATTGAAGGATATCATAATTTTGAGATAATGGCCCAAGGCTTAGGGAAGTGGTGACACAACGCAAGTTTTTGAACCGCATTGCAACAAGGAGCACTATGAGATGAGATTGTAAATTATTGAGAATTGTTGCAGCAGGAAACAGAGACACCGATTTCCTTGAAACTTTGACTTTTCCTATTTTCTATGATGAGATTGTAAATTATCGAGAATTGTTGCAGCAGGAAACAAAGACACCGATTTCCATGAAACTTTGACTCTTTCCTATTTTCTATCTTCTTCCTCTTTTTCAGGTCGTATTATTGAAAGTATGCTGAGGTTAAACAAAGTGCTAACCAATTGTTCGCTGTTTTTTGGGCTGGCTTAGGAAGAAACTTCTCCTCAGGTAGTGATAATTTGCGACCAGTTTATTGCTACATAGATGTAAAGCAAGCATAGACATAACAAGATCACTAAGGGCTAATAACTTTGAAAATGAGGAAACGAACACCACAAAAGGTAACCAGAACTAATGAGCAGCAACCTTTCTACCAGAGGAAAGAGAGAGGGCATGGGAGCGATGTCCCCCGAAGAACAGAAGTAATTTGTGTGCTCTTGGGCACCAGCCACGTTATTTCATAAAAACCAAGTATTACAAGCTCTTAGTGATTGTGGTTGAAGTTTTAAAAATCTAGAATACTAACATAACCGCTGCAAGCATTTCCTCGAAAGAGTTTCTTCAAGAGATTACAAAGGGAAACAAAATTTCTGCGAAACTTGAAGCTCTGACTGATGCAACCATGATTGACTGCAAAATTTGGATTTTACTAACTTTGTTAGGGCAACCAATTGAATTTGGTTAGGATGTTGACTACAAACTCATTTTAAGCAGCCACCGGTTCCTTCTGACCAAATACAATACCCTTCTCGATGCTAGCCTTCAGTTCAGGTTTTAGAGCTTCAAGCGCCTTTTGCTCGTACTCAGTCAACCCCTGGAGTTCAGATGAGATGATAGATTCAACGCCTTTCCTTCCAAGCTTTACCCTTGATGCAAAGAAGGGAAGTTCAGTGAGATCTGACTCCACATATGAGCACTCATAGACATCTGCATCTCCATCCAGTGCACGCAAAGAAGACTCAACAAATCTAGCTGCCGCATATGCCATTGACAAGGTTGCAGACCCAGCACCTGCTTTTGCCTCCACAACTTCTGTTCCAGCATTCTGAATCCTCACAGTGAGTTCCTGAATTTCCTCATCTGTGAAACTAACTGACGGTTTAGCCTTGGACAGAAGGGGAAGAATGGTAATTCCAGCATGCCCTCCCACAACAGGAACATCCACGTCAATGAGCTTGAGATTCTTCTTCTGAGCAACAAATGTGTTTGCCCTAACAACATCAAGTGTAGTAACACCAAAGAGCTTTTTCGGATCATAGACACCCTTCTGCTTCAAGACTTCAGCTGCAATTGGCACTGTAGAGTTGACTGGATTGCTTATAACATGGATGAAAGCATCGGGACAGTTATCAGCAACAGCTTCCACCAAGGTCTTCACTATGTTAGCATTAATGTTGAAGAGATCGTCCCGGGTCATACCAGGCTTTCTTGGCACTCCAGCAGGTATGACAACAACATTTACACCCTTCAAACAATTAGCTAATTCAGCAGTGCCAGTGAAGTCCAAAACCTGCGAGGGAGTATTGCAGTGACTAAGGTCAGCAGCAACCCCCTTGACATTCGCTATATCATAGAGATGAAGTGCAGAAACCAATGGAGACATCTTGACAAGTAGTGCAAGGGGCTGACCAATCCCTCCAGCAGCTCCAAGAATAGCCACTTTGTAGGATGCTTGGATTTTTTGTCGATTCTGTGACATTTGGCTTGATTTTGAGGATTTTGGTGAAATAGAACGCCCAAGGGCTGCAGTGCTATCCTTGCCAAAGAAGGATGAATCTGTCTCACAATTCAGAAATGTTGCAGCTTTGAGACCACTGAAGCACACGATGGAACTCTGAAAGTTGAACCTCACAGCCAAGGGTTTCGACTGTGGAAGTTGGCTAGCTTTGGGGCCAAATGAAGCAGTTGAGCCAATGGAAAAGGTAGCTGCTGCTGATGTGGCTGCCATTTTGGTAAAGCTGTGAACAAAACTTCGATGTGAGCGTCATTGACATATAAACAGATTAGATATGCTGCAAGATACAGGACTATTGAGAGTTAAAGACCATATATACTTGTCAATACCCAAGAAAATGCACAAAAAGAAATGATTTTTCAGCAAGGTGAGTGCAAACACAAGCTAATTGAACAAAACTAATACACCTGACAAAAAATCTGATTGAATCAAAACAATAGAAACAGCAGGCGACTTTTGTTATACTGTCAAAATCCAAACATATTACGAACGGCACCGATGGAATACATCAAAATAATCGAAATCCCAGTAACGACAACAACATATGAACGTATGTTCTTTTACTAATAACAGTCGAAACAAATTAACATAACAGAGAGAAAGAGATCTGAATTCAAGAAATGAAAATTACACTTCCAAAGTAGGAAGAAATGGAGGGATGCCAGATCTAAACCACGATAATAATGATAAAATTGCGAACAAAAAGGGAAGAGAAGAGAATAAAAATGTTTGAGGGGAGATTCGGCACAAACCTGAGAGAGAGATCTAAGATCGATTGAAGCCTTCGCTACGAGTAACGTAAGATCGATTGAAGGGGGCGAGAGAGAAGAAAGGAGAGGATTGCAAAATATGAAAGGTGATTAGGTGAATCCGAAAGCAGCGGATTGATGGATTGGTCCATAACATGAGGCTTGTTTGTATTAATATGGGTAAACTAAAACCCCTTGGAAGTCTCCGCCTATCGTCCTTCAACCTTTCGCTCTTTTTTCTTTATTCAAATTATTTTTTTCAATGATATATATTTATTATTGCAACTTACTTTAAAATAATTTATGATATTAAAAATTCTATCGGAACAATTATATAGATTATTTGACAATCAATAATAATTTAAAGAATTATTTTAAATATTTTTTAATATTTTAAAAAATAATAATTTTTTAAGTGAGCTAATTAACGCATCTTTTAATTATTGCATAATACGTAA
>JANIHZ010000007.1:42433703-42447621 GCA_027478365.1 Erythroxylum rufum
GACCAATGCATTTCCTTTATCTCTCATTGAGCTCACATGAACAAGATCGGGTCCTAACCCTTTCTTTGGGGACGGGGTGTTACATATGACCTTATATATTATAAGGAGACTAACCTTAATAGGGATAAAATAGGATATGTGACAATGGTAAAAGGGGCCCAAAAACACAAGCAAGTGAACAAGTGCCATCAAATGTAATCAAATAGAGGGCCGGAGATGGGCACATACAAGTTGTTTAATGAAATGCCCATAAGAGATGTGTGCTTACAATTTTAACTCAATGTACATACTTAAACCCGATGCACACAAAATCAACAAAACACCACTAAACACTTAATAAAAAAAGAACAACCAACAAAAAGGAAAAAAATGTACTTAATTTGTAAAGTTTCATACCATAATGTTAAATCCACAATGCCTAGCATTGAAAGAACGAAGAAAATGGGGCTTCCAATCATAGACTCAAAGTAGAGAAGAAACAAAAAATCGTGTTTCTCAAACAACAACACAAAGGAGAGGAGAGGAGAGGAGAGGAGAGGTGGAGGATGAAGATGATGTGGTTATTTTAAAATAAAATGGGTTATGGATTGGGTAAATTAGTCGACATAAATGCTTAAAGGTCGTTTGGTTCTACTTTTATTTTTCTGTTGTGGTTTTAGTTTTTATTTTTATTAAGAAAACAAAAACCTGTTTGGTTGAGATTTGTAATATAAAAATTGAAAATAAAAAAATATTTAATTGAGATTTGCTATAAAAACCTAAAAACACAAATATGTTTAGAAATTATCTTGAAACCAGATATGTTTAGAAATTAACTTGAAACCAGTAGTACAAGTTGTGACCTTGAAACTGACTGGATTTCTCGTCACATGTTTAAATGTGATTTATTGGCTTGTATCCAGTCTACGAAAAACAACAAACAAAAAAAATGCAGAGGAACACTTGGAAATGCATAAAAGCAAACTAGAAAACCAGAAAATAAACAATGCAAAAACGTAAATTAGAAAACCATAAATGCAAAAATACAAACCAAAAAATCAGAAATACAGAAACTCAAACCAGAAAACTAGAAACGTAAACCAGAAGTGCAGAAACACAAACTAGAAAACCAAGAGAGAGAGAAGAGATGAGTTAGGGATTTAAGAGAGAAGAGAAGAACGATGAAGCAGAGAGAAAGAAGAGACGAGTATAAGATGTAAGAGAGAAAGATGAGAGTTTCTACAATAGAGGAAGTTTATAAGAGGAGGAAGTAAAAACGAAAACAAAAACCTGTTGTGAAAAATTAGAAAAACGTCTAATTTATGTTTTCGTGAATTTGTTGTGGTTTTTTAATTTTTAGAAACAACAGATCGCAATAGAAACAACTAGATGTATTTTAACATCATGTTTCCTTTTTTATTAAAACTGCAACAATAACAGAAAAATAAAAAAGAAACAAACATAGTTTCCTGTTAATTTTTCATGTGGAAGCCCACGTATCAGAGATAAAAATGATTCCGTTAACCAAATCGACAAAATACTAACATAATTAACATTGTATTAGTGTTAAAGTTATAAAAAGTTAGTTCCTGAATTGAAAAAGTTAAAAGACTTTGGCACTAAATTGAAAAAATTTAAAAAACTTTGGCATTCTAGAAGTACATATGTATTGAAGGAGAAGTTTTATGTCAATTTCATCAAGTTAAATATTAAAGAAAGGTTGATTTAAACAAAAAGGCTTGTAAACAAATGGATAAACTAATTGTAGTGTCTTCCTTTCCTTCATATATATTTCCAACTAAAATAATTGAAAAAATGCAGATAGTATTTTTCTTTACTTGCTAATAATAAATTTAAAATAAATTTTCATGTTACATATTTATAAGTAAATAATATTATTTCATATTGCGGACATGGACAAGTGAAAATGAAGGATCATTTTTATCGTTTTTTTCAATCTTTATCAAAATTCAACGGTGTCCAAAGCTCTTTAATCTTTTCGCTTCGCTTCTCTAATTCTGTAGATATTTTCTATCATTTCTCTTCTTCCTTTAGTTTCTTTGACTTGGTAGTCGATCGCTGTTTAAGGATTCTTTTCGTTTGCTTTAGGTAATATTTGTTTTGGTTTGGGATTTGAATTGCTTGACGTTATCTGGGGGTTGTTTTGGATGTATAAAATTTATAAAGAAATAACCTTTCGCGTGAAGTTTTGTGAGAAAGACGCAAACTTTCTCTAAGACCGATGGTTGTTGGCGCCTATTGATTTTTATGCGGGTTTCACCCGGTTTTGTAGATGACATTTGAGAATTTTGACTCAACTTTTAGTTTTCAAATTTTGACGAGTGGAAGTTTTCCTACATTTGGGTATTGCTCTAGTTATGGTATCTGTTATCTATGTTTGCCTCGTAATGCAAAATGGCGTTTGTGCTTTGTGGGGTAGAGAATGGGAGGGACTTCATTTGCTAACTGTTAATTGAGTTAAAAGAAGCAAATTGGAATTTGCAATGTGGTCAGAAGTGTACAATTTAGCTGAGCTTGATGCAAAACAATTCTAACATATAGAGAGTATTGGGTTCTGAAATGGATTACGGAATTTGCCAGCGCATCGTGAAAATGCTCTTCTTAATGTGATGAAATAAGTCATAGTTGAAGGATTAAGACTTACTATGCTACCGATATGTGATATTTTCTGTATTATGCTTTGTAGTTTGTGGTTCTGGATGAAGCATGTTGTGCAGTACCTGATGTTCTGCTAGCAAATATACTGGGTTATATCCTAATTTCTGTGTTGACCACTTCATAGGGCTTAAGATTTTGTAATACATGCAAGCAACTGAGGTGGCTGGATCTTATGGGGACTGTTCATCCTCTTGCACTGCTGGTGAATCCACTTGTGTAATTGATGTTGACGGAGTGGGCGAGCATGGTGAATTTGGAGGACAGGAGCCACTTATTCAAACAATTGAATGCGGCATTTGCCAGGAAGAGGATAGCATTAGGAATCTGGAGACCCCTTGTGCTTGTAGTGGTATTCTGAAGGTACAAAGTCATTATCAATTTGTTTTGTATCCCTGCTTTCTGTTGGGATTGAATTTTGCAGCATTCACCATTTTAGTTGTCTTTAAATGCTTTTCACTAGTCTGGTATTTCAATAGAATATTGTTCATACAGGATGTTAAATGGTATCATCATGGTCCACCAGCTTGCTGTCATTCACGTATAAGGATGCTGTTTTAGATGCGTCATTTATCAGTGTCACTTGATTAGAAGTGTTAAGTACACATGCAGCTTAATGGTTGATGGTTTATTCTTCACCTCCTTTAGAAACAGATGATTCTATTTATTTCTTATATTTTGTTATTGTCATTTTCTCAACTCTTTTCATGTATGGATTGCGAAGACTGACTGTTTCTGTTCCAGTTTGCACATAAGAAATGTGTTCAGCGCTACTTTGATGAAAAAGAAGACATAACTTGTGAGATATGCCATCAGGTATAAATAAATTTTGTAGTATGTGAAATTTTTGGTGTCTTCACTTTTGTGAAGTGAGAAATCTAACAAGGGTTACATGTAGTATAATGAATGTGGGTATATCAGGTGGTTAGTGGAGTAAGAAGCCTTAACTGTTGAGTGCCTTGATCTACTGGAATTTTTTGTTTGTTTGCATGACTCGTGAATTTCTTATTGTACCTTCTTAACATGACCATTGAAAATGTTTGGGACTCCAATCCATTTGGTTTTTTAACATATTCTCCCCCTTATTTTTAATAAAAATAAATAAATAAATATACCACTCACACCCATTCCAAAATTGGGTGTAACAAATGCTGAAATTTTCTTTCTACTTAAACTATGTATCCCATTTCTTTGAACAATTTATAGCTTCATGTTCATCTTTCTTTCTATTTTCACACAGAATAGTGTAAAGATTTCCTGTAAGCAACAGGATTTATCCGTGTAATATTTATCTCTATTTCAGTGAACTCAGCTCAAGATTGAAAAACCAATTGGATGTTGGTTGGAAGACAAATTTTCCCTTGAATTTGTCAAAATTTGTCAAAGCTATTATTCTATTTCTTTCAAATTATCTTCTGAAGTTTTATCTGAATCAAATAAGCCCATTTTTTGCTTCTTTCAATACTATTACATTACCTGTATGTAACATGTGGTACATGTACTCTTCATTTTGGTTTGCATGACTTCTCAACCTTGAGTGTCCACCTAGCATGAGCTCAGTGAAGCTTGGAATATGTTTCTCAAACTTAAAAATGAGTTCCCAGCTTGCTGATGAGGTTCATTATACCTAAAATGGACTTTACTGTTATTTTTCTTTTCATACACTTTACTTTTATTTTTCTTTTCATGCTGCTCATGTCTGAATGCTTTTAGAAAATTTAGTGTGCTGACTAAGGAGCAACCAGTTTTCTTTTAAACATTCTGTGGCACATGATCAAAAGCTTGTGCTATTTGGTGGCATTTATCTGCATACCCTTCGAACCTTTTGTAATTCATGAACAATAGCCTTTGGTTTGATAAGCCAGGAATGGAATGTACTGAAAACATAAATAAGATGATGTATCGTATTTGTTCTCCAAGAAGTTGACTCCCAATATTTGTTGACTTTTTGGTGATAAAAAGTAGCCTGATTGTTGGATATTAGCTTAATCCAAGCATTGATTTGCTCCCCAAAAAAAAAAGGCGTCACCAACAGCCTTACCAACCTGGTTATACTGCACCACTGCCTCCCCCACAGTCAGAACAGATCACTATAGATATTGGGGAAGTTAGAAGATACCACTATAGATATTGGGGAAGTTCAATCTTACTACTAAAAATCAAGCTAGTTTCCTCAAATTTTTATCAATCTCTATGCATGATAATTGGTAATTTGATGGAATAAGCCATTCAACATCTTCCCCTTATTCTATTTGGACTTGCGCACCTTGCATTCTTTCTATTAGAATCTTCCTAGTTTGTGCTTATGGATGTATAGTTCAATTCTTGAAATGTTACCTGTGGCTGTTAGATTGGTGACTATGTCTTCGTATGGCAATGATTGAGAGTTTGATATTGTGAGAGAACAAACATTGACTTGTCTTTTGACCATCTGTAATTACTGATTGTCTAATTTCTCACTTTCCTCTCTGCAGTGATGGTTGGACCATTGCTGGAACTCCCTTGGATTTGCATGATCATCAAATTTTGGCAATAGCAGCAGCTGAACACCGTTTCCTGGAGGGAGAGTATGATGAGTATGCTGATACGAATGCTAATGAAGCATCATTTTGTTGCTTTGCTACCCTAATTGTAAGCACAATTCAATGTCAAATATCACAGCTCTAGTAGCTGAATGATGCTCTCAAACTTCATATTTTGATGCTATATTGGCCTTTGTTGGTATAGATGCTTATTTTCTTTTCCTCATTCCTGTATCAATCTTTCCTTCCCTGCTATTCACCTCTCTTTTACTCATCAGAGAAATGCAAAGGATTAGAATGAAATTATTTTTCTCTCTGGTTTTTGTTTGCTTGCTACTCCGGGGCATCATCTATTTTGATTGATATCATTCAGATATATTCCACAATTTTATATGGTTTCCCATGTTTATAATGCACAAGAAATATTTTTGCTGTTATCAGTCATAAGATTTTGGAATTATCTTCTTGTTTTCTTTTCTGGTTCTGATCTCTTGATGCTCTTGCGATGGATCTACTTCTCCTTAGGCATGCCATGTCCCTTAACAATGCGATGGCAATGATGATGCTTCAACAGTTTTCTCTGTAAGAGAAGTGATGATGCTGTTTTGTGCCATGGAGTTGCTGGTTTGCATTCCTAACAAAGTGTTTTCCTTCCTGACAGATTTTCTTGCTTGGGGGCTGCTAGATTTCTGTTCCCATGTTACATATATAGTGCAGGGAAGAAGACAAATACAGGTGGACACCCCATTAAAAATATAGTTTTTTCCGTTCTTATTGTTGGACATTACATGCATGTTCATATCTTTGTTTTCCTATTCTTATTGAATCAGGAAGCTGCAGCACTTACTGCAACTGAGGTCGCATTCATGCTACAGATAGGCCAACGCCGGGGCTTGCACCTTACAATCGCAACTGGATCTGCAGCGATTGCCCACCAAGAACCTCTTCAATGATTCGACAGTGCAGTAATGATGTGGGTAAACTTACACTAGGACCATGAGCTGTTGTTGAAAAGGCTCAAGTGAAAATTTTGCTTTCTTGTTCCCTCTTGCCCTGTTCACTTTTCATGGATACTTGTGTATGTAGATAAATTTGCCATTGTACTACATGCAAATCTTGGCAGGGTCTTCTGGATATGTTGAGACATTCGATGTTATTTCATGCATGCATGCATTACATTGGCTATGTGCTTATAGCCATAATCCACGAAAGCACATGGTTTTAGTTGCTCCGGCGTCGTGTGTAAAATAATAATAAAAAAGGAAAATTTCTAACATCCAAGTTTGATATTATAGTTGTGAGTATGCTGGTGAGTGATGATACGCAACGCAAGGTGGTTATTCCTATTCAGATATGGACGATCACGAAGTACTGGATTCGGTTTCGGTAATTGACTAGTTTAGCTCATTTTGTGGCCATTATGACGTGTAATAGAAGTGGCTTAATTGAGTTCCAACGTCTCTTGAGAATGAATCGTAGGTTGATCTGTATCCAGTAGTCGAGTGGTAACAAAGGATTCAAGAAATAAAAAAAGAGATTACCCTATCAAAACTCTCTCTTTTGGAGCCTTAGCTCTTAAGTTATATCATGGAATATTATGAACTGGGGACACATGTACCCTATAACTTGATATGACAAAAAAACTTGAATGCTTGGGGGGTATGTTTGGCAGGTTCTGTTCCAGCCAGGACACAATTCCAGGCTTTACATATATACTGGTATTGTTTCAGGACACAAGTATCGTTTTTAATACACGTTCTGCCTGCTAATGATTAAGTGGGTTACAACTTACAGCTGAAAACAGACCAACCTGTCAAAATAGAACCAATAAGGAGAGTTTTCCGAGTTAAATGCGATAGTTTCTGAAAGCAACCGCTCTGTACTTGGAATTTCTTAATTTTCGTCTTTTGCTTTACTATAGCGTGCTCAAAAGAGAGAGCCCTGTCATCTGAGTATATTGACCAGTCCAAGCCTTTCCCTCTAAAATGTCTGAAACGTCATGCCTCTCTCTCTCTTTTCTCATATTTCCATTTTTCCATATCATCTCTTCCTCCAGGTGTCATGTAGGTCAAGTAATCAACTAAGCAACATAAACCCCTTGATTTCCTGAAGGGCGCAAAAGAAGTAAATATTACTTATAATATTATTCTTTTATTAAATTTTGTTTGTCTAAGTTATTTTAATATAATAAATTTAAAAAGTATATAAATTCTATCCTATGTGATGAATCACTCAAATAATTTAATAAATATTATTAAAAATTAAAAATTAAAAATTAATATTAAGTAGTTTTAAATAATAAAGATATTCTCAAAAATAGCGAAAAATTTCATGTCATTTTGCATTTCTGAACATAAAATATAACAATTGCAATAGTGAAACTTACGGGACAAAACCACGCCCTTTACTAAGATGCAAACTTTAGTGAGAGTACTTATCATCTATGATGTAAAAAAGGACCTCGACCTTGAGCTACTTTAATTAATAAACTCAATAATCGCATAAAAGCAGCATGAGAAGGCTGGTTTCAAATATTAATAATTATAATTATAATATTAGTAGATGGTATGCATTCATGGGTAAACAAGAGAACAAAATACAAAGGCCGAAAAAAAAAAAAGCTGGAGAGCAGGAACCAAGTACAATATTGGAAGCTAAGCTAGGATGGATTGTTTCTTTTGAAACTTTTAATGGAGAGGCTTAGGTTCGGGCAGTCCAAAGAAAAGCATAAAGAGCATCCATTTAGCAACAGGAAACAAGACTTGGTTTCCTGTTGGGTGGAGAGAAGAGCTTGGAATTCTAAAGTTGGTATTACAATAAAGCAAGTGCTTGTGTTTTTTTTTGCTGAGTAGCTCCCAACATCTCTACTTTTCATGGCTTTCTGCTATCCAACGATAACATGTTGCCTTCAGCTTCTAAGCCACTTGATTTAAAAACAAACATCGCACTGACATTTGGGCAAGATATACAAGTTCTCTATATTCATGTACTAACTGCAATTGTTAGCCTGATAGATAAGGATATATTCTAATCTTGTTATTAATCGAAGAAACTGTTAGTGATTTATAGGCTGTCCAATTTATTTTAAAGCTTCATTTCTCCTCCTAGTATCTAAGCATGCAAAGACCTCACAGCGACGATTTTCTTGGAATCTTAATATCCATATTGCTGATCGGATATTTGATTATCACTCTGCATCATCTAAGCTGACAAATCCAACTGGGCTCATCCTGGTAAGCCATAAGCTTAAGATCTAGAGAAAGTACAAGACAGGAGATGTGCATGCCAACTTGGTAGGCCGATGTGGGAAGTTTGTTCCGGAACTGAATTGCGTCTGTCTTTGATCATGATCTGGTAAAAAAGAGCAGGGAAACGATAGGGAAGGGGGCACTAAAAATGAAAAGATACTTATCTTCCCAAGGATATTGTTCCAACTACAACTTTTTGTTCAAACCTGTCAGTGTCTTCTAAAACAGCCTTATAAATATTGCTTGTATGTAAGGCCAATGATTGAGGTGAATCTGTTAACTTCCCTACATGTTCTGGGTCCTCCTTATGCTTTACAAGCTTTAGTATTACAAATCCCATAAAAGATAAACTGCCAGCCTTATTCCTACATATATAACGCCATCGGTGATAAAGAAGATTGCAGTATCAGAGAAACTTCTCAATCTCGTATCATTATTTCAAAGAAGAGGTCTTTCTCTCTTCATTCTACAATACTCCCAAACATGGCCTTTTCATTCTATAGACGGATTGTCCTTGTTCTTTGTGTTGGGACTTTGATTCTTCAGCCACATAAAGTTTCTAGCCTCACAAGCAAAGATCTTGCTCTGAGATCGAACCAGAGGATATTACCATTAGCACAAAACTCACGTATGTTAAAGGCTGCTGCTGTGAAGGATTTGCATGCAAGTGTTAGCTTATCTCCCTCCCCTTCAATGATGTATGATCCTACTCAATCAAACAAACGAACAGTTAAAAAAGGGTCAGACCCCATTCACAACAGAAGTTGACGAGTTTGAAGCCGTTGGGTGTTAATCAATAGCCCAGCACATTGTAGAGATGATGCTGGCTCTCCATACAAGGTAGATATAGTGCTTTTTCTAATTTTTCACCACAAACAGAAGGTATACGTAATTTTGTATGCCTAGTTATTACATGTCACAAGCAAACATTTGAAGAAAAGTACTTATTAAAGTCTCCTCTAAAGACTTCCTCCTCTATGCTTGAATGATTGTGGTTGTATATAAATGTCAAGCAATTTAATGAAGAAAGAAGAAATGTAGACTGTGCACCCAGTTCATTGCATTGACATGTGAAGGGAACCTTTTAACGGAATGTTCTCTTATCTTATGATATGATATGCAAATAAAACAAGGAGAACAAAATGTAAAAGGGAACAAAAAGCCCCCATAGATATCAACAAGTCTGAGCTTGTTTACTGTTCCGAAGCTTGCAGCATAGCTGAATGTTATCTTCACCACATGATGAGCGACCAACTATTCTTCACCTTTTAAGTGACTTTCATTTCAATTGCTAGTTAGGAAAACCTCTGCCATACGGTATCTGTTTTTCCTGTTGATGTTTAATCGTACTGAAGATGTCTTAAGGGATAATGCCCTCCATATCATATCCACAGCATCACCAGCTTGGGATGGATACTGATATTCAAAATGTGGAGCAATTTCTTTTAATCTTTCCCACATCTTGGTCCACTTGTCCCTACTGATTCCTCGAAGAAGATTCAGAAGGTATCCTTTCTTTCCAGCATCAGATGCCTGAACAAAGATGCAGAATTTGGAGTAGTCTAAGACATCTTCAAAAGCTAGCTCAATGTTGTCACTAATTATGACAGGCACACAATGACTAACAATTGCGTCGAATAGACGATTTGAAGAAGGGGTATCACCAGCGATATTTAGGCAGAATTTGGATGAAGACATCCCTTTGCCTGCGCTGTTGATCCCATGGCCTTGAACACTTCCAAATGTAAAGTGCACGTCTTTCTCATCTTTTAGAAGGTAATATAGTTCTTGTCGGATAACTCCTCCCTGGGGAAAATGCAACTTGTCAATGAAGTTACAAAAGGCTATCTGAGAAACAAATGCCTTAAATAATGACCACAAAGAATCAAAACTTGAAAAAGATAGCCTATGCATTAAGAAAAAGGCTAGGACATACTACATTGAGAGCATTGCAGGCTTGCAATGAAATGTTGACTGTTTTGGCCATCATTCCAATATAAACTCCAACTAAAATACACGCATAACAGAATTTCATTGAATAGTATCATCTTTTTGCTGTTAATCACAATGGGATGGTAAACAAAAAACTGAGGACTAATGGAAATATCGTCAATTGAACTTGGAAATGCAGTATTCTACTTATCATCCTCTAAGAGCATGCACCTTTTAGTTGTTTTCTAAAACCTTTAAAATTATATTACTGTATTTAGATCTATCATACCAAAGTGTCACTCAGGAATAAACTTGTCACTAAGTAATAAACTAAGGAAATATAACATAAAACAATACACAATAACTAATATCATTCTATCAGTTTTAACAAAATTTTTAAATAAAATATATCTATCATTTATTCAAAAGCATGAAATCCTAAAGTTTTTCAATTAAAATTGTCATACTTCGCACTGGTACTAAAACAAGAAATGATCAATAACATTATAAGACAGACATTTGAATAAGAAAAATATTATTAAAAAAACATCTCAAAGATATGTATTGTATGTATCCATTCTAAAACTATAGCTTGCATAGTCATAATTAAGATTTTGACCTCACAACTACAATTTCATTAAGAAAGATCATGATTAAATATGAACAAAGTTTCATGGCATAGCATGGGCAGGTAATTAGTGTTTATATATGGCTGAAGAAAAGTGTTTAGATGGACGATTCATATATACTACCTTTTATCCTTTTTCATCATAATGAGATAGAGGGCATAGAAGATTTACAACGGTTAATTTAGTGTCTTCTATTTCAATTAATATCTTTCTGCCTTTAGAATTACACAGCAGTTAGAGACCAAAATTCAGCTTGAGAATTACATCAAAAATAATAAGAAACACTTCATGTTATCTAATCTAAGATATACCACATTTCCACATTGAGAGTCCTAGCATGCACTTAAATAACTAAAATATAGATGAACAACAAACCAAGATAAACTTACATCTTTCCTATATATTGCTCCCTGGAAATAAACCAATGTTGGACGCTGGTCAAACTGAGCTGATTCTTTAATTGGAATGGTTCTCACAACATGCTTGTAAGGAGCAATTATGTCCTTCTCGAGATTTGCAGTTTCAGTAGGGTATCGTCCGAAATCTGCAAGCACAAATATAGCAGAACCAAGCTTTTCTCTTATATCTAACATGCTATTCGGATGGTGAGCTATGATAAGATGATCCTTCCCTTTAAACCGCATCCATTCATTCTGACTTGTCAAATATTGCACCAATTTATTCTGCAGCATCTTATTAAGACTCATTTTTTCCCTCCCACGAATCTTAGAAAACCTATTGTAGCTCAGTGAAGAGAAAAATGGCACAAACATAACATCTGCTTGACTGGAATTCTCAACTCTAACCACACTGCAAGGCCTAATGACATTTTCTGCATTGGATGCTAGCAGATCAAGAGTCAGCCAGTACTCAACACTATGCTGCAAATTTAACCCACCAGGATATGGTGGGATATGACTTGGGTTATCAACCTGTGGCCATGTTTGGTTACCCTTTCCCTTCCAACCCATCAATCCAAAATGAAATTCAGGAGGCAAATCATACATGTATACCCGTAAGAGACCCTTACTTGGGTCACAGAACTTCTTTCTCTCCTGTCCAGAAGCACCCACTTTCAAATTTGAACAATCCGCCTCTCTACTTGACATGGAAGAGAGCAATGGAAGTTTGAAAGATTCATTTTTTACATTGGGCTTCAAATACATAGAGGTGCTATTAACAATAATTTGTCTCAAGATTGAGCTGGGTATGAAAGTATTGCCCAATTGAAGAAGGAAGAAAGAAGAAAGGATCAACATGAACATAGAAATGGAAATTAAGTAGTAAGGAAGCCTGGAGGGCAGCTTGCTCTTTTCAGACATTGATGGAACTTGGACAAATTCACTTTCTCAAATTTGGTTAGGTTTTTATTCCCTCTTCTGAATTTGCAAAGTTTACCAAATTGAAGGAGATGCTAATATCAAAGAAGAAACACTCCTAAAGCGACTTTCCTAATGTAATATGGTTATAGGCGTACAGCAGAATTTCCGTTTTATAGACAAGTGAAAGGAACATCAACTTCTCAACGCATCAATGTCGGGATTGATTGTCCACATGACATTCATTAACAAATTAAAATTAACAAGCTCAGGCTGATTTTTCAATAAAAATTATAACCTGCCAAAAAAAATGGAGTCGCAACAAAGGCTCAAGACTCGAAATAAATTCCCCCACCAACCTAATAAAAGGAAAATCTCCTGCTTCTTTGAGGCTTATTAAAGAAGTATCCTTAAGAATTTGGCAAACCTTTTCACGGGGAACACAATCATCTCTTCTTGCAGTTCATTATAAAGGGAAGAACTCAATCTGCAAACAAAGTGAAGAAAAAGAAGAGGAATACTCAGGGATCACTGCCCACGAAGCTACACAAAGATAATTCCTTTGTTGGCCATGACCGGACCAATTTCAAAGCACACAAGAAATAACGAATAAAACCCAGAAAAGATCCAAATTTTACCAAGAAAACAAGCAAAGCAAGATCTTATCATGAAAAACATGCAAGATACGGAATTAACTGACCTGGGCTCAAGAGAGAAACTTAAAAAACAAAGTTTCTGATGAACTAGCTTTCAGAGATTCCATTAGCTAGGAAGACGAGTTAATTGAAAGAGACCCAGAAGTACCCATTTGGAGGCATCATTCAAGTGAACAGACAAAAACATCAAGACTTTTGAAGAAAAGGATTTCGTAAAGAAAAAAGTGATACTTTTTGTTAGATGCCACTGTAGTTGTAGCTGTAGCTTGTTGAAGTTAACTAACGAAAGTATATCTTATATATAGAAAAAGAAGTTAAACTAAACCATAACTCTACGTTGTTTCGTTACATCAGTAAAAGCAAGAGTAGATACAGATTACTTGCGTTGTATCTTCACTATGACTTTCAAGACGTGCTTTGTTTTATTGCAATTTAACTTTTGGTGCTTCACTCTTTTCAGAAGTAACATTGCACTTGCTTGCCTTCAGGATTCCCAGTAACAGAAACTGTATAAGTTAAAAGCGCCAAACGCCATAAATCTAACAACTTCCATTTTTTATTTCGTTCCCATTTAAAATGAGAGATAATTAATAACACAAAATTAACAAGTACCAAAAAAAGAAATTTTATTTATTTTTCCAGTGACAATCGACCTAAAATAAAAATGTGGATGATGAAGAAGAACTAAGGAAACATAAATGAAAAGTCTGGTAAGCGTTTGATTGCCACCATATACTGTTTTTTTTGGCTACTGTCACCGCATTTATAAATCGTTAACAGCAATAAATTGTTGAGGTCCCCCCAATTTAAACTCTGTGTATTTATACATACTAGCAGATTAATACTGCGCACATGCGCAGTAAAAATGATCTGTTAATTGAACTGATTATATTATTAACTAGAAAATTAAAATAGTTACTATTGTCGAATTAAAATGGTCTATATCAATATAAAAAT
>JANIHZ010000007.1:42456699-42466854 GCA_027478365.1 Erythroxylum rufum
TGGACTTAAAGATAGTTCTTTAAGGTTTTCCATTCACACTTAGTTTTGAACTGTGATAGCCAAAACTCATTTTCAAGGGGATTCTATCTTTTGTTTTAATCTTTTTATTTTCCTTTTCAAAAACCCAAAAATATTTTTTACATGCTTTTGTTTGCATTGCATTTTAGTTCTTTATCATTTTCATAATCAAAACCCTATTTTCTTTACTAATTTCACTTGCAATTAATGACATATAGGCTTGCTTAGGTCCACTTCACGAGGTTCCGAGAGAGAGAGACGACCCGAGGTTGCATCCTATACTGCAATCCTTGGTATAAATTATTTTTGACCGGTTTCCAAGGATTGATTCTAGGATCGAACGACGAGCCGCGATCAGTAGGCTTTGCAATGATTGAAGAGGACCATTGTGTATACATAAAGAGACAAGAGGATGTGTTTCTTATACTCTCCTTATATATAGATGATATTTTGATAGCTGAGAATGATATGGAAATGATCATTACCACTCAAAAGTAGTTATCCTCCACTTTTGAAATGAAGGATATGGGTGAAGCAAATTATGTTTGTGGGGTTAAGATCTCGAGGGATCGTTCTAAGATATTTCTAAGTTTGTCTTAAGAAACCTATATTAATAGGATCTTGGAACGTTTCCATATGCATAACTGCAAACCTGTTGACACTCCAATGGAGAAGGGCCTATACCTAAGTATGGATTAATGTCCTAATATAGAGGAAGAAAAAAAACAAATGGCTAAGGTGCCATATGCAAGCGTTGTCGGTAATCTAATGTACGCTATGTTATGTACTTGACCTGACTTATGCTTTGTAGTTAGGATGGTTGGTAGATATCAAAGTAATCTTGGACCTGCGCATTGGGAAACTGTCAAAAGAATACTTAGATATCTAAGAGGAACCACTAAAATGGCTTTGTGCTATCAACATGGGAACCTTAAATTGGTTGGATAAAGTGACGCTGATGGATCTGCTGATAGAGACGAGTGAAAGTCCACATCGAGATATGTTTTCATTCTTGGAGGAGGAGCCATTTCTTGGTGTAACAAGAAACAATAGTGCATGTCATTGTCCATGATGGAGTTCGAGTATGTTGCATGTACCTCAGTGGTACAAAAAGGTGATATGGTTGATGGGATTTTTTAGGAGCCTCAACATTACCAGGTATATTCATGAGGCCTTATTTATCTATTGTGATAACACAATTGCAATTGCCTATGCAAAAGACTCGAAGTATCATGGAACGAAAAAGCACATAGATACTCCCTACCACTTCATCCATGATATCATTGCACAAGGACATGCGATCCTAAAGCATGTCTCTACGAGAGATATGATAGCTGATCCTTTTATTAAACCCATTGCTAGAGATGCTTTTCAAAAGCACGTTAGGGATTTAGTTTTGATGAGGATTTGATGTATTTGTACATTTACTTATGTATTAACGAAATATGTTTTTCATTTTAATCTTGTGTGAATTTGCATAGTAAATTAAGGTTTAATTAAAAATGGCAGATAGTTAAAAATTATCATGAGGCTTGATGTTGCTCTCTCACACAAGAACATTGGCCCAATGCTATGATAAAGAGTGGGATAAGAAAAAGTATTGCAAGGTACAAAATGATAGGCATTCTCCTTAATTATTATGGTGTGATTAAGGATTATGTATGTCACCTTAACTGAGTGCTAAGATGGGGCCTGTTTAGTCGAACATGGAAAGTGTATCCATGTAGCCTGTATGAAGCCGAATTTGAGTTTATGGTGGCTTAAGTTGGTCACTTTCTGGAGTAACTGGGCCTTGCTTTGTATGGTGTTATTTAGAGTGAGACAAATCTTTAGTGGGAGCTCCACCTTATCATACACTTCATACTGCATGTGCTTAAGACGAACAAATAAGGGAGTCATGAATAAGTCCCTTCTTCATCACTATGTGGGCTCTGTGGACATCTACTCCACCTCTATACGCTTTGGAACTTTGATCTATTTCATGAAGTTGGGGATCGGTGTTGTTACTTGAGCATATTATCCAAGGGTCAAGAATGATGCGGTCTAGCAGGGTATGACTAAGAAAGCAGCCAAGACTTTATGGATTGACGTGAGTGTCTTAAGGAAAAACAATTTTGATATCATACAGGCTATTTGTGACTCATTGCCTAGGAGGTTACAAAGACATTAGTTGTCGATAGGCATGAGTGTCTATATGGTAACCATGAATGCAAATACATTATGAGATTTTACATAGCTCTTTGTGAAAAGAGGGATCAGAGATGCGAAATCTAGTGTGATTAGAAATGATTTGGGGTATAACAAGATCTTGAGTGACATTAAGTTAATTCGATGGTGACTTAATGGCTTTCTCGTATGGCCGCACGCTCCACTTCTTGTATGATAGTGAGAATGAATATTTGAGGTTGAGAAAAAAAGCATGAGTTGCTATGAACAAAGCATTTGTTACTACGCATAGGCATGTCTTGTTCTTTCTCAAGCATGTGTTGCCAATGTGTACAAGTGGGAGATGTAGCAAAATAATATCATGTGTCCACATTGGCATAAGAAAACCAAAGTGGACAAGTAAGTTTGGTCTTATAAGAAAGACAAAGCTAACAAGTAAGTGGTTACTTGTGGGAATGTCTATCTTTTTTTCTATTTCTCTGCATAAATTGCAAAAGAGAGAATGCCTAAAGGAGCTTCTCCCTCCCACAGTTAAGGCTCTCCCCAAAACATTGAGTTCTCCCTCATGTTCTTATCTATTTAAGCCACCATTCACAAGGCTTGGGATTTGGGGTGTAAATTAGAGTGAATAACTCTAGTAGTTGCTTGCAACATCGAGAAAGGGCAAATTCGAACTACTTGGAGCCATTAGAGCACAAAGTGGACTTGTAAAGCAAGCATAAGAGAAAGGAACTTGTCAATTTTGAGAGGTAAGGTCTCACCACACCTTCTAATAATCTTGATACCTTAAAATTTGTCTATCAAATTGAAAGAAGAGAAGATGATAAGCTAAAATGGTCAAACAAGCATACGTAGCTTATTAGAACTTTGACACTTTAGTCATTCTTGTAAAACTCTTAAAACTTCACTGCTCATTTAATTATAGATATTTAAATGTAATTATTTTATATAATTTGCATTAGTAAACGATAATTATAATTACCTTAACCATATCTAACATAATGAATTCTTTATATCAATTTTCATATGTTTGGTTGTTTTGAGGAATGCCAAAATTGAACCAATGCTATCCTAAACAAAATATAAATTTTTATTTGGTTAATATTGATGAGTGAGGATTTTCTGTCTAATTTTACTCTGTCGTTAATGGTCAAAACGACATTGTTTTAGATATTGGACAAAGTTGGACAGTCTCTAAACTCACATCCAATGGTCAAAACAATGTTGTTTTGGACATTAGATAGGGTTAGACAGGGTAAAATTTGACAGAGGATCTGAACTCAATAATAACACCTATGTCGTTTTGGCCATTGGATGTGAGTTAGACAGGGTAAAATTTGATAGAGGCTCTGAACTCAATAATAACACCTACCATAGAGATTAACCAATAATTCCAAAGTTGCTTTGAACATCGAATAGGATTAGACAGGATAAAATTAGACAGAGGATCTGAAGTCAATAATAACACCCACCACATAGATTAACTAATAAAACCAAAGGGTATTATATTAGGATTAACCGCCATAGGTTTATGCACCTATGCAGATATTTAAGAGAAATTAAAAAAGTTTTATTAATAAACACTGACATGATTGATCCGTAATTAAATCGCATGCCAAAAACAAAAATATTAAGTGTAGGACATGACGTGCAAATGAGCAATCGTGCAAATGCTCTATTGCTGTCCTAACGATGATGCATTTACCTGGCTAAATTTGCGGAATTGATTATAGTATTGTCAATCACTACATAAATTAATTACTTCATATTATTGTCCCGATATTGATTTTGGGTCTATTATGTATGATTAATCTTAGAAAGAGTCAAAATTAAATGCTGACAACAATTAATATATGATGCTATCAGGTGTGACAAAAGCTTGGAAGGGTCACACTTAAAACGTTAACATAATTATCACACTAAGAAGAGTAATTAAATTTTTTTTTTTTATCACGCTAAGAAAGTTTGGTTGGGTCACGAAGAAAATGACAATGCCACCTGTAAAGTCAGCATTTAAGTGTGACTCTTTCTAATTTTCATTACGTATAGTAATAGGGAAAAAGAATCACTGTTGGGAGTGTGATAATTATGTTAACGTTTTAAGTGTGACCCTTCCAAGCTTTTATCACACCTGATAGCATCATATATTAATTGTTGTCAGCATTTAATTTTGACTCTTTCTAAGATTAGTCATACATAATAATCAATATGAAGTAATTAATTTATGTAGTGATTGACAATGAAATCTTTTCCATTGTTTTCTGCTTGACCATAAGGCGATGTTAACTTGCAATCCATTTCAAGTTTGAAAATAGTTAGTAAAT
The DNA here is from genome assembly GCA_027478365.1 of Erythroxylum rufum. NCBI lineage: Eukaryota > Viridiplantae > Streptophyta > Magnoliopsida > Malpighiales > Erythroxylaceae > Erythroxylum > Erythroxylum rufum. The sequence goes on from JANIHZ010000007.1 coordinate 42,461,208, forward strand.
GATGTCAAGCTTGAAAATTAAGGAGAATAAAGTCTAGACTAATGAAAAATTGATGTCAATAGCATATTCAGCCAAATGTCAAGGTGACGCATAGTCAGAAAACTCAACTTGCTAGACCCGTATACAGGCGTGGTTAAATTGAAAACCTAGCTACTAGCAGTTATAGGCCTTGCAATGGAAAGAAGCCAAAGTCAATGCATGGCTTTTGGGACTGGTATCTCAATTAGGGTCTTAAAGGGTATCCATTTTAGTTTTTAGTTTTATTTTTCTTTTCCTCCTTAATTTTAAATTTAGATTGGTGCAAATTCACAAGTGATGGTATTAGGGTTGTCCCACATCTATAACTTTATCATCGTAGATTTTGAGTTAGCATATAATTTTTTTTTAAATTGTGAATGAACTCATTTAATCATTGTTCAATTTCTTCTCAAACTAACTGATATCAATAAGAGCTAATTTCATGATAGTAATCAATCTAACAATTACATATTTTTAACTTTAATATATATAATGATACATGCTTAATTGATTACTATTAGAATAATTTGGGACACCCACGTTACAGGTCAATTTTTATTATCAATTTTTTAAAAGCATCTTCTAATTATAAAAATAATATATTTAAATATTTAATGGTTAAAAGTACTTTTTAACCTTATTATTTTCATTCTAGTACAACTTGAACTATAACGTTTCAGAGCATTCAATTACAATCTTATCATTTTCAAAACATTCAAAATATACCCCAAGTAGAGTAAACTTTTACCCATTGTCACGTCATTGTTGATGAAAGAGCATGTAATATGAAGAACTTGTATCCTATTTTACGTTGTGAATTGTTGTACAATGTGTGCTATATTTATAGCACTAAGTGAGATAAGATGAATCAATTTAAAATTGATTCAATCTGAACTAAATGATAAGATTAAATAAAAATTACAAAAGAATGGATATGAACATGTAAATAATGTGAAATGATATAATATATGGTAGTTAAGTTGTTGAGATATTATCAACCCCCCTCAAGCTCACAGTACGAGGAAATTGTGAGCTTGCCTCGAAGTTGTTGAAAAAAATGAAGAAAGAGCTTTGGTTATAATATCAACGATTTGAGCTGAGGTGAAATGTATCAAACGAATAAAGCTTTACTGGCCACAAGATCATGAACAAAATAAATTTCAATTTCAATTTTCTTGGACAAGCATGAAAAGCTAGATTTAAGGCAAAAAATGTAGTGCCAACATTATCACACCAAAGGGTTGGGAAAACGGTAATAAAAACCAGTTCACCAAAAAGAATATTAATCTAAAATAACTCTATAAAGGGAAAAGCAATGTTGCAGTACTCAACTTTAGTACTACAGTACTCAACTTTAGTACTAGATTGAGCAACAACGGGGTGCATCTTAGCGCTCCAGTAAATAAGATTAGGCCTAATAAAGATACAATAACCATAAGTAGAACGCTGATCATCAGGACAATCAGCCTAGTCAGCATCATAATAGGCTTTTAAAGAAAGGTTGGGAGATTTGGTAAAATGAATGCTATGAGAAAGCATGGAATGGAGATATTGTAGAATCTGTTTTACTGCAGACCAGTGAATGTCAATAGGACATTGTAAAATTTGGGATACCTTATTGACAGTAAATTGATTGTCAGGACAAGTGAGACAAAGATATTGAAGTGTATCAATAGTGCTACAAAATTTAGTAAGACAAGAAAGGGGAACACCATGATTTGTGGACAAGGGAAGAGATGGAGTAATGGGTGTGTGAACTAGTTTAGATTTATCAAAATAAACTAGAAGAAGAAGATCTTTGGTGTATTGTGTTTGGTTGAGAAGAATGCTTTGAGAAGTGGTATGAGCTTCAATACCAAGAAAGTGATGAAGTGGACCTAAGTCTTTAATAGAAAAAGTAGATTTGAGATCATGGATAAGTTTTATGATGATGGAGGATGAAGAATCGTTGACAAAGATATCATACACATAAACTTAGAGAAAGGTTGTTTAAGAGTTGGTTTTATAAAAGAAGAAAGAGGTATCATACTTTGAGGGTTTAAAATGAAGATCAAAGAGTTTTTGACTTAGGCGATGAAACCATGCTCGAGCGGCTTGTTTGAGACCATATAAGGCTTTATGGAGTTTGCAAATATATTGAGGATGGTGGGGATCGGTGAAGCCAGGAGGTTGAGACATGTAAACAGGTTCTTGTAAGTAATTATGAAGAAAGGAATTATTGACATCAAGTTGGCGAATAGGCCAATTATGAAATATGGCCAGGGTAATGATGATACAAATAGTTGTTGGTTTGACAATATGACTGAAAGTGATGATATAATAAACTTCTAGGGTTTAATGATAACCTTTGGCTACAAGACAAACTTTGTAATGCTTAAGAGAACTATCGGGATTTTGTTTAGTGTGAAAAACCCATTTACAATAGACAATGTTTTCGTTTGGTAAGGGAGGAACAAGAGTCCATATGTTATTGTGACGGAAGCGTTGAACTCATTAAGCATGGCTTGGTGCCAGTGAGGAAATTTGTTAGATTGAGTAAAGGATGTGGGATCGAAAAAAGTATTTGAGATGGTGACAATATAGGTGATGTAATCAGAAAAGCGACGAGGGGTATAGTTGTGGTCTCGGGTACTTGTGATCATGGGATTGGGAGGAGGATGTAATGTGGTTGTGATAAGGGGAAGAAGAAGTAAAGGGTAGATTGGGAAAAGGTAAAGGTAAGGAAACAAGAGGTGAGGAAGGTGAGGGGGAGGATGAAAAAGGTAAATTTTTGTAGGGAAAAAGATGTTCAATGAAGTGAACATGATGGGAAATCTAAAGTTTGGAGGTGATGGGATCAAAGTATCGATAACCTTTATATTAAGGGGTATAATTAAGAAAACTCACTGTACAGATTTTGTTGTAAGTTTGTTTGTACGAGTGGATCTCAAATAAGGAAAATCAGGCATAATAAAAAACGCGAAGGTGAGTAAGGTTAGGTTCAGTGTAGTAGAGGACCTCATGAGGAGATTTGTCATGAAGAATAAGAGTGGGTGGGAGGTTGATAAGGTAGACAATAGTGGTGAATGCTTCGTACTAGAGAAACTTGGAATAGAGGCATTAAGAAGAAGAGTGAGACTAGTTTCAATTATACGACGAATTTTGTGTTCAATAAGGCCATTTTGTTGGAGTATATAGGGATATAAGATGTGAAGAGTGATTCATGGGAAATAGGATAGTGAGCAAAAGCAACTTTTGTGAGGTTAGGAGCTCCATCACATTGAAATGTTTGTATAGTAGTGGAGAATAAATTTTTAGTGGTGGTTTTAAAGGTTTGAAAGTGAAGTAAGACATGATTTTTACGAGTTAGAGGAAAAATCCATGTAAAGCAGCTTCAATAATCTACAAAGATAATGAAATATCAATAAACAAGGTGCGAAAGAGATAGGGAGGGACCCCAAATGTCACAATGAATTAGTTGTAAGGGTTTGACAAAAATACTAGAAGACAAGAAAAGAAAGGCAAACACTTTTGCCTTGTAGACAAGAAGTACATGGAGTATGAACATTTTAAATTATAAAACAGAACCTAATCTATATAATGTGGAGTGACATGGATAACCAAGGCTTTGCTCCCACAAATTTATTGAAATGGAGTCAGTTGTGAGAGCAATTGGATTGGTGAAGTGCATTGGAATCTTCATTAGGTAGAGATTGTTATGCTCGCGGGATCTTGGATTTGAGGTCCTTCATAACATAACTAGATGGATTAAATTCAATGACATAGGAGTTATCAGTGACAAATTTTACAGCAGATAAAAGATTAGCAATATATGAAGGACAATTAATATATCTTGAAGATGAAGATTACAGGAAAAAGTTGGGGATGTTAAGGTACCGGTAGAGGAAATAGGAAGGGTGTGTCCATTACCGACAATGACTTGATTGGATCCTTCATATGGTGTGATAGATTCTATGAAATCAGGTTGTGGGGTCATGTGAACAGTTGTACCAATATCTGTTAATCGGTCAGTAACAATATTGTGATTGAAGGGAGTCGAATCATGATTAGGTTGAATATTCAAGGAAGCAAAGGCTGTGGTAATATTATTTATAGGGTGACAGAAACAAAAGGAGTGGTTATAGGATTTGGAGTATCGAAATCGACAGTGAATAGTAATGTTCTCCATTTCTAACATATTTGACATTGGGTAGAGGGCATATTGTTTTGTTAATTGGGCTTACGATAAAAGGTATTATGATGGTTTTGGGATTGAGATTGGGCTAGGTTGTGTATGGAGGGATGGGGTAGGTTGTCATTAACCTGTATGGGCTCATAATGTGGTGTATTAAAATTAGGCCTCATGAATGGGCCACTAAATGAGTCAACTCGTGGATAGGAGGATCCAACAAAGGTAGGGTTAAAATTAATTCCCCTAGATGAATTCGAGGAAGATGCTGGGTGTCTCCCACATTGTACCTTACTGCCGACTCTACTATGGGTGGAGTGTTTGGTGCTGGAGAAGGCAACAATGGCCAAATTTACAAAAGTGGTGTGCAAAAAGATAGCAGCCTCTGTTCTTGAAGTAAAAACTTCACCTTGAGCTTAGCAAATATGGTGTTGGTGTGGACATTTTTGATCATCGTTATGAAGGATTCATAGTTTGTAAGTCAGCCATTCAAGGTGAAGAGGACAAGGTCATCATCAAAGATGGAGTCTCCAATGGAGGCAAGTCATTCAGTAATGGTGGACATCATATGGAGGTAGTCGATGATGGTGTTGGAGCCCTTCTTGAGTGTGTGAAGTTTCTGACAGAGGAGGGAGCACTATGACTAAAATGTTCTTCAAGGCCAACCCAGACGTTGCGAGTTGTAAGTGACCGAGGTCAAGTCTAGTGGTGGAGCTAGAGAGGGAGCTGGTGAGAAAACAATGAACTAGCTAATCATATTTCTTCCATTTGATGTAATCCAATGAGTGAGGGTCTGCTTCTATCGTCGACATATCCAATAAGGTCGGAGGTAATAAGGATAACTTTAATTTGATTTCTTCATATCAAATAGTTTGTAAAAATGTAGTGGTGTAGTTATGAAGTTTGTAACTTGGTTGAATGGTAATGTAGGTAAATTGATTTATGATATGGGTGTAATTGGGACATTCTTCACAATTTGAGTTAATCTTGGTAATGTTCTTATTTGTGTGAAAGTTGGTGGTATATTTTTGAATATTGGGTGCAATGATTATGTGTAGTTGAATATGAGTAATTGGCTAGATGGTAGCATTTAGATGTGTGGAAAAGATTGGTTTTCATTGTACTTTGGATGTAGTGTTATGTTGGTTCAACCAAGATGTGGTTATGGGTGTGCTTACTAATATGTGTTGTGTGTTCTGGTTTTAACATAGACATAGTTGGACTAAAAAATAAATCAAAGGTGTTAAGAGGATTTGGGTATTGGCTTAGATACCATAAAAGAGCAAGTAATGTGAAGAACTTGTATTGTATTTTATGTTGTGAATTGTTGTACAATGTATGCTATATTTATAGTACTAAGTAAGATAAGATGAATCAATTTCAAATTGATTCATCTTAACTAAATGATAAGATTAAATAAAGATTACAACAGAATGGATATGAATATATGAATAATGTGAA
>JANIHZ010000007.1:42476528-42486983 GCA_027478365.1 Erythroxylum rufum
AGTAGTTCTTGTAAAAAGAACAAGTTTCTTTTAACAAATTTGTTTACGAAGGGGCTTATCGAAAAGAGTACACAATTTAACCCCCCTTCTTGTGCACTTGTATATCGGTATTAAGTCTTGTATTAACTTGTGATTCACTTCAATAATTTGTTGATGCAATTTCAACTAGATGATGGTCATTATAATGTCTACATAGAAGTTTGATTGAAAATGTGAACCATATTCTTCCATATTCTCATTCATATGTGCACCATGTTCCACCAAATTTTCATTAATATGTGCACTTTGTTCCTTCAAATTTTCATGCATATGTAGACCATGTTCCTCCAATTTTTCATTCACATGTGCACCATGTTCCTCTATATTCCCATATGCACTAGTTCCTCCATATTTACACCATGTTCATCATCATTCTGGTCCTCTCCTCTAGTTATATGTAATATGTCAAGAGCGTAGACAAGTGTTTCTAAATGATGAGTTACATATACATCAACAATCCCATGTATTTGCATAAGGTTTACTAGTCTAAAACAACATTAGTTTGACCCTATAACTCTCAGTAACTCTTTAAAGTTAAAACCAGGTACTCTATAATATGCCTTATCAATTTGCTTATACCCTAAATCCTTCCCCATCTCATATATTTGTCTATTACTAACATTTTCAATATCAACATTCTCAAATGTAGCAATATCCCTACCAATATATCTAAATTCAGGCTCTAACATGAAATGTACACCTTAAAAAAAGCCTTATACTTCCATATTGAGCCATTAAAACTGGTAAAGCAACCATTACAAAATAATCTCCTAACACAAAAGATATTCATAAGCAAATCCAGATCATAGAGAGACACAATGCTTAAGAATCAATCAACAAGTTTGCTTTATATAAATTCTAAATATTAATTCAATTTGAAGATTTAAAAAAGATCAATATTTGTTCATAACTCAAAAAACCATTTCTAAATGATAGAAACTTAAGAAATCATTAGTTCCTAATCTAAAAATTGAGTAAAGTTTCCTTTCTAAAATCGTAGAAACTTAAGAAATCATTAGTCCACAACTCCCCCACCTCATCACCACCTTTAACATTCATAGTCATCATCGTTGGCAATGAAGACGCATAAAAATGTTTAGGGTTTACGTAAAAAACACTTATGGAATCTTCAAAGCTAAAGTAAACACGGTTCTTAACGATATTATTCCTAATGTAAGAAATAATGCAAATATAACTCTCATCCATAACAAAGTCATCTTTCTGTATATTTAGTAACCTAATTCCCCTCTAATATTGACAACGAGTTTAGCTAAAGAAACAAATTTTTATGGGGTTAGAACTTGGAGACACGACTAAGTATGTAACTTTAGCAAATTCCACCACTCATGTTAAGGGATGAAGACAAGCTGGTAGAGGATTCAATTAAAATATCTTATTCCTAGAAATCAAACAAAAAACCTTCAAAATGTGTGTGCATCCTCTCAGGGAGACAGTTTAAATATGGAGATTACCAGGAACTTATACAGACCAATTCTAATAAAGAAGAGTTGAGCCTGAAATCTAAAGCTAAAATTACTTATGCTAGCCTCCCAATAAAGAATGCTATAAGTGAGGTAAGGGATATTATTCAAGAATTAGATTCTTATATTACTGAGATAAATCAGGAGAAAATTTAGGAAGATGCTCAGCCTATTAACTTAATCTTGGAATTTACAATAAGGGATAAAGCAACTAAGGTAATCTTAGTAGAAGATAGAATTCACTCATCACTACCTAGTACTGCCATTGCATCTACATGTACATTCAGCAAAGAAAAGGAAGCAACAAAAGGATGTTGGAGCAAACCAATGGATACCAAAAAAAAGGGAAGTGCAGTAGTAAAGGCATCTTTTGTTTTGGATTCATTCTTAAAAGTGTTATTTTGTCATATACATAAGCCTAATAACATAAACATTCAGATCGGACCATCTGAGAGGCAAATCAAAACACATATGTCCTTACATGGATTTGCCTCCTATGTTCATCCCACAAGGAGAAAAGCAGCTAAAAGACACGACAAAATCTAACAGAAAAAAGTAGATACGATCATTAAACCAATCAAAAGCAGATACAATTATTGAAGTGTGCACATACATAAGAAATTGAAGCAGACACTAATAATAAGCAATAACAAATACATGAAAAGGAAACAACAAAGAACATACAAAAAAATGAAACAGCCAAAAGTAGATATATATATAGGTCATGAACAAGAAGCAATAAAAATGACATGAAAGTAGCCAAAAGAAGATACAAAATTGAAACAACTCTTTACAACAGTAAACTCGAGACGTTGTAAAGTTGAATTCGATTGTGACCAGCAACAGATGAACATTATAAACTTTAAAATGGTGACCACTTCGCCGGTGACTAACAATGAATGTCATAGGATAATTGGCAACAAGTAAGGACGGAAAGTATTGACGATGAAGATTGGGATTTTTTAATAGCTTCTTCACGACATATGCTTCTGTTGGGGATTTAAGTTTCGCTTTTGTTAATACGTTAGGTTACTTACTTAGTTTAGTTACTATATTCAAGTAGTTAAGTTAATAGGTTAATTTGTTAGGTTAATAAATTTATAGTTAAATTATCTGATAAGTTACTAGGTTAATTAGTTAAGTTAATTTGTAGGTTTACAAAAATTGGGGTTAAATCATTTGATTTGTTCCCATATTTTAATATTAATTTGAATTAAAATTTTAATTTAAATACACAAGTCTCACACTACCACGTCAATGCATGGTGCTCACATCAACATTAAAATATTATAAACATATGTCAGGTTATTACTGACCTGGCCAAAAATGGATGAAATTACATTGCTGTCAATTTCTCTGTTAACTTAGGGTTGAATTGTAATGTTTGTCAAATAATAGAGTTTAATTTGTACTATCTGAAACGTGGGATTAAATTTATAAGGAGATGTAAATCTTAAGGTTAAATATGCAATTTTTGTCTATTACTTTCTTTAGACGACCTTTACTTTTTAGCTTCTTGATACGTGTAGCACTAAAGTTTTAATATCGCGAATAATATTATCATTTCTCATATGTTATTTATAAAATGGAATCAAACTGAAAAAGAAACACCATTATAAATGTGGTCAGCACGCTCTAAGCTTGCAGGTTCATAACATACAAACCCAAAGGACCGAATTCTTTACGGTCACCAAAGACAGAATGCACAAGTGAGTAAGTCGAAATTGGTGATCTAAGGGCACTTGGGTCCTCCACGCTTGGTCTTCCAATTGTTGTAGAAAGGGCAGACACTCTCGTTACCGTAGTAGCCAGGAGGTACACATAGGCACTTTGTGCAGCATTTCTGGCAGAAGAACATGCATGGCTTGTGGTACTGTGTCTGGCTACATCTTGTACAATGTGAGGGACATTCTGTTCCATCACATCAAAATCGTAAATGTGTCACCCAAAAACGCACTATAAATTAAGAAAAAAAAAGTAATCAATCTGATGGTTCCATTTGGTTTGGGTTGTGAGTAGCAACTTTAAGGTACTGGGGCCGAGTCCAGATCCGGGCACCTAAGGCTTAAATCTGAACTCAAAAAAATTTGCGAGTATGAATATTTAATTTGAACCTAAATCTTCTTAAATATATTTTGACCCATAAAAAATTTATTAAATTCACATCGAGTCCAATGAATTCAAATACCTAAACTCACTACATAAGTTCAAATACATAAAGTTCACTACAGACAGAGAGAAGAAAGCTTACACTGTCTCGATGGTACTGGCTTCACTTGCCATATCCTGCAAAATAGAGTTGGTTACTTGTTAGAGGCTACGGAATTATGTGAAGGGAGTCCATAATAAAGGAAATGGCCATTAGCCAGGTGTACCTTAGTTGCAAGCAAGAAAGAAGCAGACAAGCTTAGCCATTGTCATTTACCAGGAAAGCAAGTAGTCTTGAGGACCCAGGAAGCAGGAAACTGTACAAAAGGAGGAGAGACTTTGATCCAAATGCTTCCCAGTTAGTGGTAAGTGCAAAGCTTCTGCTGGCTACAAATAGAAAACTTTTGAGGGGCTCAGTTGGCCAATAGATTGGCTTTTACCCTTACTGTGGCTCTTGTTCCGACCATACTTACAATTAAGTTCCCAAGTTTTCTATTCATAAAATTGGATAGAAGTGAGTGAAGAGTTATTCATTGTTTCCTCCATCCTATTAATTCTCGGCTTCAACGTACGACCCCATGAACCCATTAATGTTAGGATCATAGTTAATTTTAATAAGAGTTGTTTTATTAACAGGAGTTAATGTTAAGGATTGGTTTAAGGATTTAAAAACTGAAAAAGTTAAAAGAATTTATTTCAAATTTGTTATGCAAATTTAACCTTTAGGCTTAGAAGAGAATGCATGCAGAAGCAGAACATAATAGGTTAGAGGGTATACAAGTAACTGTGGAGACACAATCCATGGCCTGTGGTTCGCTAGTTACTTACGTGGTCGGAAGCTAAATAACGGAAGACCACGCAAATTGGATAACAGATAAAACAGGAACATACTAAAAATTAAAACCAAATAGGAGGAACTCCACTCAATTCTTGTCTAGTCCGTCCTAAGCATGTAATGTTCTACTTGTATAAAAGATATAAAGAGCACAAAGGGGGTTGGTGGTTAAAAAATGTACGTTTGTTAGGAGATGATGATTGGATGGGGAAGGGAAACTGGGGGAGGAGCCATCTGAGGGTAGCAAACCAGGCACATGCACACGACGCAATCAAATGGACATAAAGGACACAAAGTGAAGTGCTTAATAAGCCCATATCTCCTGTCTACTTCATTTATATTCTCCCGGACCAGGAACCCCTCATATATCCACTTGCTCATATATATATATATATATATATAAGATGTTCTTGTATAATTGTAGAAGTTGCTTGAGTCTTCAATTATTTCTGTGCCCGAGCTTTCATGGAACTGATCCAATGCAATTATTGCTTTCCCTGGAATACGTCTCATTAACCAACGCAATCATGGCTAATGATTTACCCTCTAATCAACCCAGTCCTTTATCACTCAAAAAAAACTTCTCCAACTTCAAATCTATCAACCTCTGCTTCACCCCTTGATTTCCAATCACTAGCAAAAACTCAAAACTTCAATTTTCCCTTTCATCTTGATCGTACCGACTATGTGAATCGGAAGGCCCAAGTTCTTGCTGCGGTACGAGCTCTTGAACTTGAGGACTTCATCTCTGATTTTAAATCACCACCACCAAAGGTCCTTGAAGATTCAAATGAAGATGGTCCAAATATTGACGTCCGTATTAACCCTGACTATAGATCCTGGAAAAGATCAGATAAGCTGTTGTTATGCTGGCTGATGTCAATGATTGGTGAAAATGTGATTGGTCAGGTGAATCAGTCCAAAACCTCTTTAGAAGCATGGAAAACACTAGAAAAATTATATGCTCAAACTTCAATGGTTAGAGTCTTATAGTTAAAACATCAGTTGGCTAGTATGCAGAAGGGATCTTTGTCTATCTGTGATCATATGCAACAGATTAAAAATCTTGGTGATTCTCTGCTCATTGCCGGCTGTGAAGTTCCAGAACATGAATTAGTTTTGAGTGCCTTGAATGGTTTGGGTCATGATTATATTCCTGTGGTGGTATTTATGTCACATAATATTAAATCTGCCTCACTTCAAGATGTGCAATATACGCTGATTATGCATGAGCAAAGGATTAAACAATTAAACACAACTGCTCGAGTCCATTTATCAAAATCATCAGCTAACTTTATGGCTCAAAGCAATGGTAACTTTCAAAATAGAGGAGGTGCTCAAAATGGAAGAAGTGGATCTAGAGGTGGAAGTGGCAGATGGAATGGACAAAAGATCTACTGTCAATAGTGTCAAAGGCAAGGCCATGATGCACAAAATGTTACAAACGTTTTGATCACAATTGGCTGGGTAATTAAAGCATAAGCCAGCCACAATAACAACGACAACAATCTGGTTTCATCACAAGCAACAATGATATATTCCAATCTTTAGGGGCCATCCCCTTATATCTCCACTGATGGTGACAAATACTACATTGTTTTCATAGATGCTTGCACCTTCAAAACCAACGCTGAACTCAATCTTGACAGAAAAATAAAGGCCTTTCAAACTAACATAGGAGGTGAATTTCAAGCCTTCATTCTTTACTTGAATCAACAAGGTATTCAAGCTAGATTTAGTTGCCCCTATACATACTAGCAAAAGGGTGTCTCTGAGAGAAAACATAGACATATAACAGAGCAGAGACAGGCCTTACTCTACTTGCATATGCAAAAATGCCTCTAAGCTATTGGTATAAAGCCTTCTCCGTATTTGTATTTCTCATAAATAATCTCCCAACTCCTCTTTTGAAAAACATTTCACCTTTTGAAAAACTCTACAACAAAAGACCAAACTATATGTATCTGAAAACATTTGGCTGTGTTTGTTTTCCATATCTAAGGTATTTTTCATAGCATAGCTGAATTTTCACACTTCAAAGTGCATTTTTCTAGGTTACAATACTATAAATAAAGGCTACAAATGCTTAAATGCCGGCGGGAAAATTTTTGTGCCTAGACATGTCGAGCTTAATGAGCTAGATTTTCCTTTTCAGTAATTATTTACTCCATAAAAAATCCCATATAACCTTCCCAGTCAAAGTCTTCCTTTATTTGTTCTAAACTTAGCTTCTCTAGAGTTATACAGGTCTCCTTCCACTTCCATAAATATAGAGGGTTCTCCAGCTGCAGTCACCTCTCCTTCTCAAGGATCAATTCCAATTCCTACATCACAATCTCAAGTAACCTCCCCATCTACTATACCTTCTATTGTTGACCTTACTAGTGACACATCACCATCCCAATTTTACAAACCAGCAACCTCTTTCCATCTTATGCAAACCAGATCAAAAAGTGTGATTTACAAACCAAATGCCCTTACCTCCACACATATTTCACTTTTAGATTCTAAACCAAAAATAGTCCAATGAAACCTTGACAAATCCTAGATGGTATAAAGCCATGCGTGAAGAATTTAAAGCCTTGGAAGCTTTTCCCTGTCTAAGTACAAAGCCAGGTTAGTAGCAAGGATTTCATCAAACTTCAAGAATTGATTACTTTAATACTTGTAGCCCAATCATAAAAGCCTTCATCATTAGATTTGTCTTTTCTCTTGTTATCTCACAAGGGTGGAATATCCAATAGGTTGATATCAATAATTCTTTCCTTAATGGAAAGCTTGAAGAAACTATTTACATACAACAACCTAAAGGCTTTGTCAATCCTGCATATCCATCTCATGCTTGTAAGCTATTTAAGGTACTTTGTGGCCTTAAACAAGCCCTAAGAACTTGGTTTAACAATCTAAAATCAGCATTGATGCAGTAGGGATTTCAAAACTCAAAGTCTGATATATATTTTTTCTATAACAAGGCTGACACTCATCTAATCCTTTTGTTAGTTTATGTTGATGACATCTTAATTACAGGTAATAATGTCAAGGCTATTGAAAGTTATTGCAAAATTAAACTCTAATTTTGTATTGAAAACTATGGAAATGTTGGCTACTTTTCAGATTTGAGACCTTTCGAGACTCAACAGGTCTCTACCTCACTCAAACAAAGTACATAAATGACTTGCTGAGGAAGAATAATATGGAGCTTTGTAAGCCTTGTTCTTCACTAGTTAGCATAAGTACAAAACTATCATAGTATAAAGGTGAACCTTTTGAAAATCCTCCCTATATCGAAGTGTCATTGGTGCCCTATAATATTTTACCCACACTCACCCAAATATCAGCTTCATTGTCAACAAGCTAAGCCAATTCCTAATTGCTTCTTCAACCATACACTAGACTGCCTGCAAAAGAGTGTTACGGTATCATAAGGGCACGTCACAATAGGGACTTCACTTCTAAGCTTCCTCAATACCTCTTGATCTGCAAGGTTTCAGCAATGCTGATTGGGTAAGCTTACCAGATGATAGGAAGTCCACTAGTGGCAGCTGCATCTTTCTAGGAGGAAATATAATTTCTTAGAGTTCCAAGAAGCAAACAATAGTTACTAGATCCAGTACGGAGGCAGAGCATAGAGCACTATCTCAAGCCTCCACAGAAATGCTTTGGCTTATATCTCTACTCACTGAACTTTGTTTTTCTATTCCTTACTATCCAGTGTTATAGTGTGATAACACAGGATCTCAATCTTTGACACTCAATCCAGTTTTCCATGCTAGAGCAAAACACATCATAATTGATGTACATTTTGTTAGGGACAAAGTAGCAACAGGTTTACTGGAAGTTCTATATATTAGCACCTGTGATCAGCTAGTTGACATCCTCACTAAGCCTCTTGCTCTTGATTGCTTTCACCAGCTTGCTTCCAAACTAAACATGGTTCAAAATCCCAAGTTTAGTTTGCAGGGGGTGTTAGAGAACAGAGTTAGCCCAACCTTGAATTAAATACAAAGCAAGCCCAATCACAATCAGCCTAAGTTCAAGCTTCTTCATAATAATATGGTGCAACTCATGTACAGGATAAAATAGTTGCTGTTGTTTCTAGAATCTGTTACAATTCTATTTTAACAAAAAAATCATTTTTGGCTAGTTTGTACAAATAAGAGCTCCTAGCATATTCTTTTTTGTTGTCCATTGATGTTAATGGGCTAGAAATGGTTAGCAGAGATTGTTTCACAATTATGTATATAAAAGACAATGCTATAGTGAATGAAATTATCAAAAAAGCTTTTATCACTCTTTGCTCAATTTTAATTTTCATTCTGGAATATGAACCCTTTCCTTCAAAAACATTAAATAAGGAATTGAATTAGGGCAACAAAACTTATTCTATTATAAAGCAAGTTACTGTTATACATAGGTTCTGTCAGGAAAATGAATAAAGTAACATTGATCTTTTTGTGCAAGCTTTTAGTTTTCATATTTATTTTCGTTAATTATTACTTGTAGTGTTAAGATGCACTTTTTTTTATTACTTTATATATTTCCAGAATCTAGTATATTAGTTGCTGATCATATATACCACTTTGTTGAATATAGAAAAAGAATTCAATTTTTTTTTAGTTTTTACACGAGTAACTAATGCCAGATTTTGGGACATAGATGACTAATAACATACATCTATTGTCGATAACGATAAAAGTTAAATTTTTACAAATAATGATTTTTCTATATTCTCTTTGGTCATATTTTCTAAACATATTTAATTTTAATACTTGTTTATTTAAGTTCTCTAATATAAAAAGTTCCTATTACAATCTTTCATTTTAATGTTTAAATTTCCATCAATTCTTATTGAACAAAAGTTCAAGTAACACACTCAAAATAAATTATGTGTGTATATATCAATTTTTATTAGCCTATTTTGATAAATTTAAAATTTTGAAAGATCTAAATGATAGGTTTTGAATTTTAAATAAAAAATCCTAATTAATCTAGTTTTTATTAGGCACATTGTTAATAATGTTTTTAATAACGAAATCTATAGAGAAAGAAAAAGAAGAAAGGATAGTTGGAACTATAATGTGCAATTATGGAAGAATGTAAGTGATAGAAACATCTTAGACAAATATGAATATAGGGAGGAGATTTTATACCTTGTGAAATGTACTAGGTAAGATTCATCTCTCTTATGAAAGAAAAACTACATAAGTAACCTACTTAAATATATTTAAGTTTTGAACTTTTCTGTTTTAGGGGAGGGCACAAGCAATTTTTAAGTGGATCAATCCATATATGTGTTCTACAACTATCCAAATCTTTTGAGAATACCCACAAGTGAGTGTCCCACGTCGAAGAAAGAGGGGAAAGAAGCATTGGATGAGTTGGTTCAAAAAACAAGGAGAAAGCATGAGAGCTATCCATGAAGAGATTAAAATCCTCCTTTTTGTAGAGTTATAAGCTCTTTGAAAATCAACCTTCATCTTTCCTGTGATAGTTTTTTAACAATTAATGAGCTAGGAGAATTTTATCTTCAGTACTCCTACTTTAAATGGTTCGTGTAGCTTATGATAGCTTCTTAGAAAATATTTTATAAATTTATAAAATCGAAGGAATGTCATTAAATAATAAGATTAGCAATCTTAAGAAGAAAAAATTTAAAGAAATTGTTGATTTCTTAAAAAAAAATTCCAAGTAGCTTATATATGTTCCCTGCCAAATTTTAGGATTTTTGGAAAAGAGAAAGCATTAAATCAGTTAGGGCTTAGAGCTTTATTGGCTTTGAGACTAAGCCTTTGCTTGGTTGAGCTTATACCAGTAGAGTTTTTTTTTCTGTACATCTTTTCAGAGAAGAACTTTTTTAAGAAACCAGTTGACTGTTTGATTGTCATTTAAAAAAGAGCTTTTTTGAAAGAGCTTCATACAGTAGACTGCTTGGTAATATAAAAATAAAAAGTA
>JANIHZ010000007.1:42560246-42575970 GCA_027478365.1 Erythroxylum rufum
CATATAACATTATCAATCATTAACATATACACCCAAATGACTTAAATACATCTTTGAACTCATATACAACCATATGTATATATCAATATACAGTAGTATCTCCAAATACAGTATAACACAAAAGGGCTAAGAAAGTCCAGCGTTACAACATCACCTCCTCCCCCTCCAGGGCCTACAGTTGCAGATGAGGCATCACCTGCTGCTCGTCATGCTACATCATCCCTAACTTATACATCATCCACTACCCCTTTATCGGATAGAAGAGACGACCGCCAGCCTCGAGCTGAGTAACCCGATGGAAGAAAGTACATAACAATTGTCAATAATATGTAAGTGAAATCACATTAAACACTTTATATTTTTAATTAAGCTATAGGTTTATAGGTTTTCTCATGGTTTAAAATTACTTCTTATATTAGGTTGATTTCGTCTGAACCGTGTTCCAGAAATATGACATCTACATTTAAGGAGATGATTGATCCTGAGGGTTATGTGTGGAAGAAAATCTCTCAGGCCACAAAGGGATTTTACTTTTAGGAGTTTGAGATACAATAATTTTTTTCTTTTTATATTGATTTGTATACATTAATTAGATAAATATTATTACATTATAGTAGTTCAAATTTTTCCTTTTTTTCAGAAAGAATTTTCTAGGGATTCTGCTTTTGATGCGATCATATATAACGTATGAGAGAGGCGAGCTCGTATACGTTATCGCGACTTTATTGGTGTGATACACAAGGTTGGCGTATGATCGCTTTATATTTCGAACCAAATATAGAGTCGTTGGTAGGAGTATTGGACAAAGGCGTAACTCCACCAACAAATGTTGAGGCTCGGGGAGAGAGTGTCTTCCTGTACATACGGGAGGATCAATTACCCACCACAAGCATGCACAAAGAATTGTAAGTATCTAAACTTGACACTTATATTTTAAATGTTTTCCTTTGTTGTATTTCAATTTAAATTGATGAGTGAATGTTCAAATGAAAATATGTGTATTATGGATAATGATAATGGTATAAATGTCTAGAGCCATACATGACTGTGTTGAGATATTTTATTTGTTCAATAAGGGAAAGATATCATAAAAATAGCTGAAACTCTGTCGAATTTTTTATAAAATTTAGTTGACATCTAACATTTTAGGTTAAATATGCAGGAAAAGTCTATGGGCATTAGGCCTATACCTACTCAGGTGTTTTTGCACACTCACATGAAGAAACATAACGGTGTGACATTCGTCAACAACCTATGTAGAGAACTAAATGTAGGTGAAATTAATGCTTTATTATTATTTCTTAATAATTATCACTTACTAATATAAACATTGCTTCCTAATATGACCAAATACAAGAAACCATTCAGCAACAGTCTCAGCAAGAAACACCTGTTGATGAGACTCAGACGTATCTTGATGTTGTGGGTGGTAGGGACCGTCGTAGAAGGATCTTCGGGCTAGGTTCGTTGGCGAACACATATTATTCACAATCCTCCACGTCCAGTACAACAACATCTAGTAGACAGTCACAAACCGATCACATCAATCGGCTTCAGACAATAGTGGACACATTGATAGACACCATAGCTCAGCTGAGACAAGAGATGAAGGAGAGGGGTAGCACCTTAGAGCATCGGTGGTCACCAAAACATTTGGATTGTTATAGTCATTTGCTTTCAATTATAAAGACTTATTATGTACACTGTAATGTTTTTATTATCAATTAAGATAATTTTAACTTTATATCATCAATCAACTTTCTGTTTAAGCAAATTAAATATATAAACAAATAAAATTGTTATGCACAGATAATTCATAAATGTTGAAATTATGCATTTATCATAAGATCAAGAAATCAAATTTAATGTCGGGTTTTTTAAAAAAATTCTTACTTTTATTTACCGATGGGATATAAAAAGACTGTCACAAAATAAGACTATATTTACCGACGGAAAACCTTAAACCGTCGGTAAACTGTATGATATTTACCGACCGTTCTTCTTCTTCTGTCAGTAATATTGAAACCTTTGCAATTAGCTGAACTACGGTGTTTACCGATCGTTCTTCTTTTTCCATCGGCAAATTTACAGGCAGAAAAAAACCTTTCGTCAGTAAAATTTATTGACGGTTACGCTTGTTCGTCGGTATACTTTACCGAAGGAAGGACACATAAAATGTCTGTCGTTAAATTTACCTACAGTCATACTAACAATGTCGTTATCCGTCGTTTTATTCTGTCAGTATTTATTGTTACCGACGGAATACTTGCGTTTACCGTCAATTTTTTTCATCGATAAACAGCAAATTTCTTGTAGCGAGGACATCTCCGACTCGGGCATTAAAAGCAGATAACTTTGCGAATGTGCCATCAATGCAATAAGAATATATGTGAAAGCTTTCAGCTTTCTTATCATGCAGCCACCACTCTTGTCTGCAATGATTCCATGCTTGGCAATTCCATAAATGGCGTTGAAACATACGATATTCTCCTTCTTTAAGCATTTCCATTGTCTGCCAGCAGCTCTAACCACATTACCATATTTATGTATCATCGCATTAATTCTATATTTAGCACCTTACTCAATTCATTATCAGATACGTAAATCTAATTGAAATGATGAACTTTGGGACTCTGATTGAACTCTTCAAAATACATTGTGACACACTTTGATATTACCACTGTACTATTGTGATCCTTGGAATTGCCACGATTGCTATTTATCAGATAACTGCATCTGCATGAACTACAAAAGAACAATTTACAAATATTATGCGCAATGGCAATTGGCACTATAGTCTGCCATCTTCTATTCAAAAAAATTGCACATTTTTCATCCCAAGGCAATAACTTATACAATAAAGGACGCATCTATATATAGGAACAAGAAAGAATGCACTGTTTCCACTTCAACTCCATCATCTATGTTTCGTTTTCGTTGTCATTTTAATTTTTCTTTGTTCTTTTTCTAGCAAAGCAATGCCCAAGAACAGAGAGGAAGGGTCACTTTCTCGACATTATAAATTCTGTTGTTTAAGCTTTTGTGACCTTTAAGTTAGCTATTGAACGTACTACTGCCGAAAGTGATTGGATCTGGATGATTGGGCCGTCGGAATTTTTTATTCCAGATACTGCAAATTTAACTGGATAAATTGGCTTTATCGTGAAAATGCACTTAGCCCATCTAGTGGCCAAGACTTCAAGGAAAGAAAGAAAGAGAATACATGCCCATCAATATATGGATTCCACAGAAAACACCAAGACTTCAAGGAAAGAAAGAAAGAGAATACATGCCCATCAATATATGGATTCCACATAAAACAAACATATATATTATATACTTAATTCTGTATGGAGCTAAATGTGCTATAACTTTAGGGAAAAGGGGTCTGCCATTAAAGCTACAAACTCATTGGCGTTTAAATATATTCATTATATATGAACATGCAAGTTCGAGACAACACTAGCTGCAGGGCAAATTAAGAAAGTTCACAGAAAAATGAAGAGCACCTTTCCAGTTCAATTTTTAAGCTGAAGGAAGATACATAGCTTTCAACAGATATCTAGCTGTCAAAGCTTTAACCTTTGATCGAGTGAGGCGTATTCTTAGTTATATACAACTAAGTTTTCTAATAACATCTCCAATCTTATTTTGTTCTCTGGTAAAAAGCACAAGATTTTATAGTGATTTGAAGGCTTCTGACTCTCCATGCATGAAAATTATCTTGTTAATCAGTTATATCATGGCTATTGAAAATCGAACAACTTATATAAACATCAGAGCTAATACTTCATATGCAAGGAATGGACTGCTAACAATTAAGAAAGTTTTGGTTTCCTTCAAAACTTAAGGACAGGATGAGTTTAGAACTTCAATCAATCGTATAGTTGGGGGTCCTAAGATTTTGACAAAAGCTAAATGTTTTAGCACATCAAGGACAATCCCAGATTTTCACCTTTATATGCGTACATATTGATGATTTTTCACTTTATTGACAAATTAAACCGAAGATGGACTCATCTTAAACGCTTTCTGGTACCTGCAATACTCTGGTAAAGCAGTGACAACTTAATCAATCGCACGAGAAATAAGAAGGATTGTAAAAGAGAAATATTTGATCTTTCTTGAGAATTGAATAACTAAAAGATTCATATCCATACACATCTTGAACACATTTCAAAGAGAACAGTACCCCTGGAAACTAATTTTGTGTTTTTCTTTCTTTCCTTCAAGAGCAAGCAGCAATTAAGTTTCATCAAATTCTATCGACGGCGACGGCTAGAATTAGGCGGAGAATACTCACAGACCACCTCAGTTTCCACTTCTCTTCTATGGAAGCTCCTGTGACACCCACAAGCTGCGCAGAGAAGAGCACCATTAGTACCCTCCTCTCCACTTGCCATGAACTCTCTGCAGCCATCCACCGCATATCCTCCGATGTTTGCTGCATGATTCTTCTGACACTCACCATATCGAACGCTTATCATCACAGAAGACGAAGTTGCAGATGTTCTTCCAGACCCGTCTCTTTGTAGTACAACTTGGCTCTTCTTCATCATCTTAAAAAACCCTAATCTTGTGCTTGTGTTGGTGGGAATAACGGAAATGGAAGCACGAGATTGATATAAGTGTTCGGTTTGATCGACCAAACGCGGAAGTGGCAAAAGGGAGCTTATATTTTGATTGAGACAGAAGAAAAAGGTTGTATAGTGTAAGCTATTCGCTCCTATAAACTTTTTGTGGGTAAGTCTAAATGAGTGTAGCCCTAACCCTAGCTAGCATCTACATTTATAGGAATTAAGAAGTAGAAAAATTCCCAGTAGCAGTCTTTGTTTTTCATTTGGGAAAAAATAAAATTTCGGCCAAACTCGTGCTTTCAGCATGTCCTCTTCTTCCACGTGACTACATCCTAAAGGAGCTTCCACTATTTTGGTTAAAAGATAGAGGATGGTTGGGGTAGATAAAGCAACGACTTTATAGACAAAGTATTCCCTATTACAAAAAAAAGAATGCAATTTTGAAGAATCCAATAGGTATCTTCTCAAATTCAAGGATCACTAGTCCTTAAAAAGGATGACTTTCTCCTATTACAAATTAAATATATTGGAAACCGGACGTGGTGCGATCTAGTGAGTTTGGACTAGACAAGAGTTATGGTCACAGAGTACGCTGGAGTGGTCACTGAATTTGATATCAACTCTCCTAAGCTAAGACATCACACAAGAGAAAGATGGAGACTTTTTGGACTATAACAGTAATTAATGTGAGTCATACAGAGTGACTACTTGATTGGTACGTACGCTGGTAATAAATAGGGGTGACGCTGAAAAGGCAAAGTCTCCATGGCCTCCTGTAATGTAACTGTGGCAACAACTCCTGTCTAATTATCCAGCATTCTACAACTTATTTTGATGAATTGAACCATCGCCCACCATGTGTGAATTAAGTGTGTGAATTAAGTAAGCTTCCTGTCAAGGACAAATATAACGTTCCAAAATTTCAACATCAGTAGGGTGCTTTTCGACTTCTGTAGTTTATTATTAGGTTACATGTCATACTCAGGAAGCATTTCGGAATCGGAGTGCAAGTCCACGACAATAAACATGCTTGCTTGTCATAGAAACTAAATATGCAAAATTATAGATATAGAAAGCACTTTTAAGCAGTTAAGGAGAATAAAACCAAACCTGTACTTATTTTTACGGGAAACAGTGTCATTTTCTATTTAAAAAATCCTTACGTTTTTTTTCCTTATTTTCTAAGAATATGTTTGGCAAGTGAACATGAACAGATGTTGTCTCTATACATTACAAGAAAATATGTATATATGTTTTCAGCTCTATTTTTGTCTTAATCCTTCTGTTTATAACGCCTTACTGGATTAGCATAACCTTGCTGTTAGCAAAACGTGATAAAAATTGTTATAACAAATCGACTTGACTATTTAATAAGTTTCCATTTTATATTTAAACATTATATATGTACGTGCTTGCGTGTTGGAGACAGACAAACAGAGAAGATACAAACGAAATAATTGTGTCTATATCATTGAATCCCCCAGAGAACATATGTGTACTGTAGCAGTACCAGACCTTTTTTGGAATTTCTGGAGAGTCCTCAAGGCATTATATGCTCACAAGGTTAAGGTTTCTTATCACTATTTGCGTTACTCTTGTGTTTTATTGATAATTATACATTAATAGATATTATCAGTCTAGATTTTAACATCATTTTCTGGTATTTCATTTGATCAAAATGATAAAGAGTAAGAACAATAAGGCAAATTGATCGTTTTCTTTTCCTTCAATATGCCAAATGCACTGCGATTTTTCTCAATCCGGTGTGTGTAATACCATTAATGATGCATATATACGAATCACCGCCAACCTGGCGATAGCCATGATACAAACCTAGATAACTGTTGTTAGATGAAGATGGTGAAATAGACGGGTAGCTTTGAAAATACGGGTGTGATTATAACTTGGGAAAGTGTAATGCTAAGAACTGTTGCTCCTCACCAACCCTACCCAACTAAGTGAGGCCTGCAGTACCAACCCTATGGAGGATCTTTAGGCTCCACCACTCGTTTTGGCTCCAGTCCAGTGATAAAAATGTCCATTGTGGATTGATTGATGCAATTCTAGTATAGAACGGAGTAAGAAGTTAACGTAACTCCTCGCAGCCCCAACCATTTCCTTCCTTCCTTCTGTCCCTCTACCCCCTGATAAGATTGCAATTAATAAGCTAGCTCAACTCAAGAAAAGCTTTCACTTGATGCTAACTTTAGTCAATGATATGTTATAAGTTGCGATACATACACCAAATTTTCTTAATTTGTTGATATTGGTATGTACCTTTTAGACATCATCTCACGATAATTATTCTTGTCGTTCTTATATATTTTTCTTTCAACAAATTAAGAAAAAATCACAAAAATATGAAGGGAAAAGAAAAGGAACATTACAGGCTAACAAGATGTGGAAGCAACAAACTATTATGCTACTAATAATTGGTGAGCCATTGGCCTTCAACAAAAAGAATATCCCATCGATCTTTTCATTACGGGGGCCAGCATGATTGCTAAACCATACATGTCAATAATGTGGAGGGCTCACGGATCCAAAGCTTTTCTAATTAAGTTCTTGCATTAAAATGAACCATATCTAAAAATGTTATTTTGTTATTGTAGCCTTTAAAATTATATTTAACACATAAGAAAAAGAAATTATCACAGATTTCTCATAGAATTTTCAAATAGACAGATAGTATCTGGGCATTACTAAAATGGGCTGGGGCCTAGGAAACACCCATCCGGGTCAGTCAGACACTGTCGCTTTAGCTTCAGAGAGATAAAAAGAGACAAATTTAGTACTTTTACCCTAGTTATATCAATCCAAAACGGTGTGAGAGGACCACACATCCACTCGTCCTTTTACGCCAACTTACCCCGAGAGAGAGAGAGCGAAAAGAAACTGAAACGTACCCTAATCTTTATTGCATCACATGTACGGCACGTCGTTTAGTATCCTCATGATTGATTCCTATACCTTTGTAGTCTTTTGCTTCTCATTTATCCTCAAATTGTTTTGGGTACATGTCATGCTTTCCATTACGGGGTACAGATCTTCTATACCCCTTATGTTGTACCTACTCAATACCCCCTCAATCTCAACCATCTAATGTAATAAATTAGATTGGTGAGATGAAAATGGGACAGTACAGAGGATCTACCCCCCTCCATTACCTACCTTGTAATTTTCATGATTCCTCAAATTTAGTGTTCATAAGGTAAAATTTATTCTTCACCTATTCTAGAAGTAGATCAATTACAAAATAATAAGTGCTTTTAATTTATTTTTATTTAACTTTTTTTAGCAAATATTACCAAAAAAATAATTTCATATTCACTTATAAAATGATATGTGATTTATAATGTCAATAAACACTTTAAATTTTTATAAATAGAGGGCCTCACCCCGTTTTAAGGAAGATAATTTAAATTAAAAAATATTTAGAATTTTATTAAGGCTAAAAAATATTTCTAAAATTAAAGATATCTTAAAATTTTGTCAATTATACAACAAATCTATTAAGGCTATGTTTAGTTAGGGTTTATTAATAAAATGGAATAGAATATAATATTATTTTATCATTTGGAATGAAGGTTTATAATGGAATAGAATGGGATGGAAGATGAGGGTTTCATATTACATCTCATTCCATCATAAACAGTAAAAATAATAAACCTTCGATTTGGAGGGTTTAAAATGGAATGTAAAATGATAAACAACTTTTTACTATATTACATTATAAACCCTTTTTTCAAACAACATTTCACCATATTACATTATGAACTCTTCCATCCTTCCCAAACAACAAATTTCTAACATTACATCCATTTTCATTCCATTCAATTATAAATCATTTCATTCTATTAAAAACCTTATATGAGAACAAATCAACTGACTTTTACGAATATAAATAAGACATACAGGTAAAATTCAGTTAAACAACCTTCAAACAATACTAAAATTAAAGAACCAAGTCACAAGATTTATTAAAAATGAAAATTGTTTTACTATAATCATTATTAACTTAATGGCTAAAAGTGTATGTTAAATTAATTACTTTTATCATAATATAACTTAAACTATAATGTTTTAAAGTGTTTAATTTCAATTATAATATTTTCAAAATGTCCAAAATAAATTTTAAGTGAATGGAAAATAAAACAAGATTAAACTCTCATCTGTTAAGTGTCAAGTCGTCACATATATGACACTTTTTATTCTTTTTTAAAAATCAATTTTTGAACTCCACAGTCATGTGACATAATAGGACTCATATGGCTTATTTTAAAAAATAATATTTCTAATCTAATTAATTATTCTATATTTAAATTATATTAGTTAAGTTCTTAAATAAAATCCCTAATGTAACTTGGTTGAGTGTTGAATATTGGTTTTGAAATATAATGTTTCCAGCATATTAAAAGGATAGATGCAAATGTTTATTACAACTCTGAAATTTTCCAAGTAGCTGGGATTCAACCTTAATGTCACAAATTAGATATTCAAGAACAAGGTTTGACCCAATATGCTGTTGACCAATAGCTTCAGATGGTCCATATATCTTATTTACATCCATGAAAAGAATACCCACAACTTATCCCTAAGAGATTACTAAAAGTATTACACTGTTACAAGGTTCCAACAAATTTCCAAGAGTTGCACAACCCTCATCAAAGAATAAGCAAACAGAATTCTACTCATCTTGGTTAAGGTCCTCAAATATAAACATAATTTCAACTTTCAAGTAAGAGGCTTATGTGACATCAAATTTTGTTGAGTAAAATCAACAATGCTCAAGTTGTTATACTCTATAGAATTTCTTATTCGGCTCTCCCAGTATATAGGATTTTGTTATTCATATAATTCCTTTGAAAGCTTTTAGGAATCAATTCTGGTTTTTCTTAATTAGTTGCTAATTTCTTTCTTTTATCTATTGTATGTGTAGCCTATATATAGGCTTATTTATTGAATAAATAAATCAAGTTTTATTATAACTCTACTTCTCATCTTTGTCTTACTATGAAACTTTATATTGCAACAATTGTATCTGTAACATCTCATTCCCATACAAAGGGTTATAATCCTAGATTTTCATACTCATGAATAACAATAACATACACACGCATGTGAATAGATTTTTATACACATTGCAATGATTGTTTATGCACTCATTTCACATTTTTTGGGTATAAATGATTTTTAAGTGATTATGATGTGAATAGTGAATATTTTGTCTTGAAAATTGATTTGGTGAATTATATTATTTATTTAGAAATTTTGGTGAAATTTTGGAAAAATTCTGAAATTGTGGGTATTTTTGGACTAGGAAAAAATTTCCAAGTGGCAAGATAATTGATAAATGGCGGTAGAAATAAATGTCAAATGGTAGTAGAAATTATTGATAAGTGTCATTAAGATTTAATGATAAATGTTATTGAAAATTGGGTGACAATTGGATTAGAAATCGAGAGACAAATGGACTGATTATTAAGAGTCATGTGTTAGCTTGAGAGGAGGACTTGTTATTTTGATTTTTTATGTGGTAAGTATCATGACATGTGTCATGACACCCACCAAGAAAATGTTACTTTACTTTTTAAACATACCCCCGTGTCATTTACATCTTGCAAGACCATCTTTATCTTTGTCTCTCACGTATGCCATATGATTTCTTTTTCTTCTTCATTTTCGCTTTCTTCACTCACGACCATCTCATTCTCACCCTCAACACGTTGAGCTTTACTATCATCCTTCACTTTGCCAATCCAAGATCCTTGTTTTTTTTCTTCATCTTGTTACTAAAAACCTAACCTATTGCTCCTTAAAGAGTTGATGATTGTATAAGCTTGGAGGCTAGGGTTTCATGGTGATTTTGAAGAGTTTGGAGTTTTATCAACTAATTTCTACATTAATCTTCATGGGTTGTGTAAATATAAACATATATGATGATTGTTTGAAGGTGAAATGATCATGATAGTGGACTAGAATGTGTGCAGAAATTTGATGAACATACGTATACGTAGATGTTCTATTTTGGGTGTTTATGATCAACCATAGTTTATGAGTTGTTTATGAATGATATTGAGTTGAAATGGAGCTGAGAATGAAGAGAAAATGAAGTAGAAAATATAATCTATGCATAACATGGTTTGAATGTAACATGTAGTTTAAAATCTGGAAAAGTGAAAGAACAATTTACGAAGTATGTTAGCTGTAACGTTTCCATTGGACATGCATTTGTATTTTAGCCATATCATGATCTGTAGACATCTAAATGGGATGGTTTCAATTTTATATTAAACTAGATACTTATGGATATATTTTTTATGAAGGAATAAAATTTAAATATTGTCTCTAAGAGTTTCAAAATTTTGCTTGAAGTTGAGTATTGTGTACTGCCACGATGTGAGTACAATCTAAAGTATTTTGTGTATAACTTGCAGAATACTAAACCAAATTGTGTGAACTTGGTGTCGTTAGAAACTTAATAATATGGGAACATTTTTTTAGAAGAATGTATTGCCTAAAAACTTCATTTTTCTTTTCAAAATGGGCATGCAAAATGAACCTGAAAATCTGTTTTAAGAAAAGTTGAAATGATGCTTGAATAAGGGATCATCAGGTAGTGCACGATCATGCACAGAGAGGAAATATCAGGGAGTTGCACGATTATGAACAAGCATGATCATGATAGAGAGGAAACATTAGGAAGTTGCACGATCGTGACAGAGAAGGTGCACTGCTGTTTGACAACTTTCAACACTCTTTACTCTTTTGACCATAACTCCTTCTCTGGACCTCCGATTGACTTGAAATTTGAACCACAAGCTCTTCACACATTGTCCTTCCTCTCTACCAGAATTCATTATCATCTGAGTTCACTAGGAAAGGATTGGAAAATGATTGATTGATGATGTTATAATAATCAAGTGTATTGAGCTATGAACCTTAGTGCATGATTGAGTGATCAACTTAGAATAACTTTGTATCATTGAGGTGTAAACCTAAGTTCAAATTAGACATATATGAGTTTTGAAGTATGAATGTTCATGAGATGTGAATAAAGGAAACACACCTAGAATAGTCAAATTAAGCATGCATTATACATAACACACACACACACATACACACACACACACACACACACACACACACACACACACACACATATATATATATATATATATGTACGATTGAATGTTTATATGATTGTGCAGTTAGTAATGTGTATGTAATATGTGTATTGCTTGATGTGGATACACAAGATAGAACGTTAGCATCTAGATGTTTTCAGATTTTGGAAGCAAATGCTAAACTGGAGCGTACTGTGAGTCGACCTAAATGGTCTCCTCTTAATTAATTGTTTTGTTTAAGCATCTATACTAAATTATTATTGATGTGAATGTGAACGTGAATGTGAATGTGTTAATTCCGGACATTAATAATCCGAGGAGTTTGATAAATGTGAACATATTGGAAGTGCTTCATTGAATATAAATGAGCAAGGAATAAGTGATTCTTAACATAACTGTTGAATGCCAGACTTAGGTTTGATGACATGTGAAAGTAAATGTGTAAAATGAAATAAAGTGACTGATTGATCTTATTTGATTTGATGCATTTCATTACATGAATGCATGATAACATAAAGGCAATTGTGATAGGAGTGACCAGCCTGAAAGAGCTTAAAACTCAGAATATATATAAAAGCCATAGGCTCAGTTGTTAATGTGCTTGGTATCTACAAAGGGATATAGGATAATATCTTAAACAAGCCCGGTATCCACAAGGGATATGGGCCAGTAAAAAGGCACTCAGTTACGACAATAACAATTGAAAGTGAGTCTCATATGCATTGCATATATGATTGATATGTATGTTTTAAATAGTCGAAATGATATGTTTGACTGCTCTGAATGTGAAGTGTGGAATAAGTGATCAAAGTGTTATGTGATGCTATATGATCATTGGTGAAATGATGTGTGTTGGACCCCGAACTTTTCTTGAAATTTTGAAGTGTTAAGTGACATGAGATGAGGAAATTAGAATGAATAAAGAAAAAGAAAATTTAGAATGTGTATTGTTAGATGAGATTAAGATAGGCGAAATATGCTTTTGTTATTGAGGTTTATGTTAAGGTATGGCCTAAAATGGCGTTTGAAGTTTAAATAAAATTGTTAGTGAATAAATTTCTTTAATGGAGTTAAAAATCAAGAAATAAAGAGAAAAGGTGTGAGAATTTGTAAAATTAAGGAAAGTTTGACCTTTTGGGGATAAAAGTTGACTTTTTGATTTAGGCAGAATTTGAGAAAAGAATCTTCATGAAACTTGTAGCTTCTGTCGAGAGATTTTTGTCGCCATAAAGTTTGATATTTTTTGATATCGGAAGTGAAAGTTATAATCAGTCAAAGTTAAGTATTATTTTGCTTTGTTTTATAAAAATGTCTCTAAGTGTACATTTAGGTGTACTAGGCTTTGAGGCCACTCGTCGTACAGATTTAGTCTGAATTAGAGTAAGTGGTCTACATAAAAGTTGTAGCTTGTCTGTCAATCTTTCCGACGCTATAAAGTATGCAATTTTTCGATGTGGGAATTGGAAGATATGAAATTTGAAAGTTTGGAGTTGGTATAGGATGACAATAACAGGGAAGAATCTTTGACTGAAAAATTGACCTAGTTAAAAGTTGAATTTGCTTTTATGTTCTTCATAAAAGTTGTAGATTATGTTTTTATCTTTCCATTGGTGTAAAGTATACAATTGTTGGACCATGTAATGTTGAGTTATGATTTTTACAAGTTGTTGTTACTGTTTGGCATGATCATTAGTGGACAGAAACTTTGAAGTGGTTTTTGATTCTCATAGAGGCCAAATTGATTTTCCTGTCCTTGACGAAAGTTGTAGAGCTTCCTTTGAGCTTTCTATTGATACCAAAATTTTCAAATTTGGAGTTTAGGATCAAGAGTTATGATTTTTTGAAAATTCGGTTTTATCAATAGATTTGAAGTTCTGTTATTTTGTTTCTAATCCAACCCTTTGCAATCTTTTGTTTATAATTTTTCCGTCCGACATCCGATTGACTTGGTTCTTGAAGCGTTGGATTACTAAGGAAATTATCTACATTTTCATGAGAAATTATGATTTTTACGAGATTAAATGGAAAGAGATTGTTTTAATTAAGTGATGTTGGAAATTTTCTGAACATGGTTCAGTATTTTGAGAAATTCGGGATCTGTACAGCTCCGATTGAGTTGATTCTTGAGGAAAAATAAAATAGAGTCTCGGGGCTATAAATCATGTAAAGGGATTGAAGCTCAATTTAGCCCCTAAGATGTTCAATTTCTGGAGTGAAGTTTGATGTAATGTTCAGTCGTGGTTAAGTTCTGGTCTGAAAGTATTTTGGCCATAACTCCTTCGTTTCTGAACCGATTTGAGCGTTTTGGTGTCGTTGGAAACGTAAGACATAGAGGAACACTTCTCCAGAAGGAAGTGTTACCAAATTATTTCGTTTACCTATTCAAAATATCAAAGTAAGATGTCAGTTTTTCAAAAATGTATCAGGGGCAATTAAGGAAGTTCACTTAAGGGGTTAAGGTTTTAGGCTTAAATGGAAGGGCAAGATGGTCATTTAGCAAACATTAAATGAAGAAGAGAAGTTGGCTGTCATTTTGGTTAAGAGAAGCAGCAGAAAGTTACAAAAATAAGGAGAGAAAAAGAAAGAAACGAAGTAGAGAGGGAGAGAAGAAGGAGAAGCCGACGGTGGAGAAAGAAGAAGAAGAAGAGGAAGACATAAGCTAGGGTTTCAGTTTTGATGGTTTCCAAGAGGGTTTTTGAGAGGATTTAAGAGGAAAGAAAGGGAAGAGCATGAAAGCTTCCTATAGAGCCAATAAATCCGAAAATTTGAAGAGAAAAAAGGTAAGAGGAAACTTTGATCTTTGGATTTTTTATTTGATGAGATTTTGGTTTAAATAAGATAAGAATGTTATGGTTTTGAATTTTCTAAAGTTAATTTAAGTGATTATGCTAAGAGGATGCTTAATTTTGGATGATTGATTAATTAGGGTTTATGTTATTGAATTAGGGATTTTCGATTTAAGTGAGGCTTTGGCGAAATTGATTCTTTGGACACAATTCTAGCATGGAAATGAGGTGGGTACCATATTTATTTTTGGAATTATAAGCTTTGTGTGTGTTCTTGAGAAATTAAGAAAGTGAAAGGGATTTTAATTTATTGTTTTCGAATAGTTAAAATTATTGTTTTGAATATTTTGATGAAATTGAATGATTGTTTGTTTGATTTTGAAAAATTAAGAAGAGAAATGCTTTTGAAAATTTATTTGAGAAATTGTTATTCATTATGTTTGAATTATTTAAAGAAATTGCATTGTTTAGGTTTTCGAAAAAAAATCAAGAAGAGAAATACTTTTGAAAATTTATTTGAGAAATTGTTATGCATTATGTTTGAATTATTTAAAGAAATTGCTTCAATTGTTCGGACAATTTAATAAAATGATTTCAATTGTTACATTCATTGTTTTTGAATTATTTGATGTATATTGTTAAAATTGTTTATGATTAAATTATTGTTTTGGAATGATTTAAGAAATTTAGTTTATGATTAAATTTATTGATTTGGAATGAATTGTTTGATTTCATTGGGTTTGATTTATTGAGAATTTAATTATGTGTTTTCGAAAAATCAAGAAGAGAAAAGTTAAAAAAATTATTGTTTATATTTTCGAAAAATCAAGAAAGAAAGGATTTACGAATTTTATTGTCTATGATTTTTGGAAAATTGTTTTCGAATGATTAAATAAGTTTATGTTTTGAATTATAAGCTAATTAAATTATTTCGAAAAATCAAGAAGCAAAATATTTATAAAATATTGATTGAAATTGTTTATAAAATATTGTTTAGGCAAATGTTTGAAAAATTAAGATTTCCGAATATTTTTGAAATTGTTTATACAATATTGTTGCGGAAAATGTTTGAAAATTTAAGATTTCCGAATACTTTTGAAATTGTTTATAAAATATTGTTTAGGCAAATGTTTGAAAATTAAGATTTCCGAATACTTTTGAAATTGTTTATAAAATATTGTTTAGGCAAATGTTTGAAAAATTAAGATTTTCGAATACTTTTGAAATTGTTTAT
>JANIHZ010000007.1:42576070-42586369 GCA_027478365.1 Erythroxylum rufum
CATAGTCTGATAATAGACCCTATCAGCTGGGTATTCTGAGAACTCATCAATCTTGGTTAACATGGAAAACAATGATTTATCAAAGAATCGCAATCAATAGGTTCAACACAATAAGGGGACCAGAAGATGCAAAGAATATGAAATCATCTGGTCAATCTGGCATACAACATGTTAGACTCAACTACATGGATTCATATGTCAAATAAGTCATAAGGATTCAAGAACAATTCAACAAGCCGCAAGATAAAAGAAAGGCTTACTACACAAGTATAGTAGTATGATTATACTCACCTCAACTATCTCAGAAATTCTGATTTCTTTCTACCTTTCTGGAACTTGAGATGTACTAGGCACAACGTCTAGTTCTATTCCTTGTCCGCTTTCACAAGCTATTGGATAACATGCATGAAAATACATATACCCTCATTAGTCATTCTTACAAAAACCTCATTTCTTAACACATCATAAAAAAAAACTGCATAAGTCCCATTCGTGACGGCATAACTCTTTATGCATAGGTCCAATGTTGTTCAAACTTTCCAGACCTCTAGTTAACACATCAATTCACATTTCTTCTTTTATGACCATGCTCTAATTCTGGCATTAAGGAGATCCAAATCTCCCAATTACAATCAGCCTTAACATGCAGTCAAGAGTCGTACCCTTACCGACTTAAAACCTTATAACTAATTCATTTATCAACAAATTGAGGTGCTTCAAAGCTTCATTTTCAATAGACTTATACTTCTATCACATATACAAAGACGACTCAAAAACGATGCAACTTGGATTTATTGTGATTTTTACAATCATGTTCTGTTTCTGCTCTCTTCTGTCACTCTAAGGTTAGTAACAATCTTCACTTATTCGGCTATATCTCACAGAATACACATCCAATTAAAATACCCTTTCTACAGCTCTTAGATGACACATTGTGGAACATTTCGTAAGCAGAACTCATATCCAATTCTAACTCTAAGGTCCGCAAACAATTAACTTTCAGTTCTCGTTTTAATCTCACCGGTATTCTGAACTAGTACCAAATCGGGGACTATTACTCTTATTTGAATCACCCTAAAATCGTGTACAATTTCATGGAGATAGTAGACATATGGACCTACAACTTCTATGTTTTGAGTTTCTCCAGATTCACACGTTAAACAGCTTAACAAAAATGGACAAAGAGAGCTACGAATCTGTCTCCATGATAGCTCAACCTTCAAAACCCTAGGTTTTGGTTTAACCCCCCAAATCACCATATACACGAAATCTCTTCAAGAATAAGTGTCATTGGACATCAAAGAACACAAATCTATCATCCAATCATCAAACTCATCCACTTCCATCAAGTGGGTTTCACAAAGAAGAGAAAATCAAGCTTTAAACCCATAGATCTAAGCATAGGAGTGGAGGCTTACCTCTTTATACCACCCAAATGGCTTGAATCTCCTTCCCTTTCATGAAACAAGAGTGGAAAAAGCTTGAGAGAAGCATCCATGGAAGTTGTTGTGAATGAGGGAGAGAAGAAGACAATGAATTTTGTCTTATTCTCCCACTAAGTCCTTTTATACTCCTTAAGTCCACTTATTTACAAAAAATGCCATCCTTGTTCTGGTGTTTAAACATCTGTCCAATCAATTTCCTGTGACCATCGAAAAAATATTATACATCATTAATTGATGTTACTAAATTATTATTCACTGTTCTGTGATTTTTTTTTTGACATCAGTCTTAAATACTGATTTATTTCGGTATACCAGATAATCTAGATACCGGGTATTACAAAAGGTCTACCATGATCGTGGGTAAGCACAAAGAGAGAAATGTTGTCTAGAATCAATTGAGATTAAGGTATCTTTGGCGTAAGATATTAATTGGTGACTTGTCGAAAATACATCTCTAAATAAGATGTAATGATCTAGATGGAACATGCCGAGGTATTAGAGTAAGGAATCTGCCTACTGCTTCACTGAACATTATTATAAAGAGTATTTTGATCATGTAAGATATGATAGAAATTGATCCATTAAGATATTATAAATAGTTGAAAATTGATCTTATTGAGGTATTAAAAATGGCTGAAAAGCAATGATGAATTTAGTGGACTGATAAAGAGTATGTAAAGAGTACAGACGATTGGGAAGAGAAATCTTCTTTTGATGGAAACTTTCATTGAATTATATCATGTTAGTTGAATGTTCCATTTTTAGGAATGAATGGCCATAGAATAAATCAGAAGTGAATATTGGAGTCCCTGTTTTTTTTTACTAAGACTTAAGCATAAGAAGTTGAATATGCTATAACGAGCATATGTGTTTTGTTTGAAGTAAAGCATCCCAACTAAGGTATTGGGTTCTTAAATTTGAGATGATACTATTGCTATTGCTAAAGGAACTTAGGTCCACAGTGTATTCTATATTTTTATATTCAGAAGGTACAAGTTAGATTGTCTTCTATGTAAAAAAAATTTGAGACTTGTGAATAAATTGAAATGTGTGGAGAAACTAGTAAGAATGGTCTGACATTGGAATAAGTTAATAAGAAATCAAAGGAAATCGAATGAATTGAGAGAACCATTCAAGAAAGAAGTTAATTGGGAGACTGAAAATAACATGAGATAATATTACCTTATTTGAGTAATTAGTTACTTAAGGAATTACGAGAACTAATTATGGGCACATTGAGTTTTGGCAATATCTGTTGAGTTAACAAATGCCCCCGACAGTATTATGGTACTGAAGAATAAAGTGTCCCAACTTTGCTTGGATCAATTAGTGGCTGTGATCATAGATGATATTTTGAGTATATTCGAATAACAAAGACAGCATTTTGAACACTTGATGTTATTCTTACATATCATGAGTGAGAAACAATTATATGCCAAGTCAGTAAGTGTGAAGTTTGGTTTTATCAAGTAATAGGTTGAGTCATATAGTATTGGGAAACCCAAAGAAAATAGAGGTATTGAAAGAGTGAGAAACTCCGAGGAATATATATATGAGATCCGGAGTTTTCTAAAAGTAGCTAGATATTAGATACTACTAGAAGTTGTTGAGGAGTTTTTACTGATCTTAACCCTTTGACAAAACTTCTGAGGAACAATGTGTCATTCAGATGGACTAATAAATGTAAAAAGAGTTTTGAGGAATTAAAACACCGACTAATTATGACACCGATGTTTGTTATTTCATCTGGATCTAGAAGTTATGTAGTATATAGTGATATTTCACATCAAGAAATTAGGATGTATTTCGATTCAGTAGAGAAAAGTGATTACATATACATCGAGACAGTTAAGGTCTCATTAGTTAATGATTTGGTACGTTATTTGAAACTTGTTGTAATAGTAATTGCTTTGAAATTTTGGAGACATAATATGTAGGGTGAAACATTTCGTCATTATTCAGATCATAAAAGTTTAAGGAGAATTATTGAGTTAAAAAGAATTGAATATGAGACAGAGATAATGGATAGAGTTACTTAAAGATTATGATTGTACAATTGAGTATTATTCGATAAAGCTAGTGTTGTATCTGATGCATTAAGCAAAAAATCCAATAGCAAGGTAGCACAAATTCAGATATTAAGGTTACCCAATCTAGTTCAATTAAGAGGATTGAATGTTAAGTTGAATTTGGGGTAAAAGGAAGTATTATTAGTTATATTGAATTTAAGACTAGCTTTGCACGAAAGGATTAGAAAAGCCCAAGGTGAGGATCCATAATTTGTGAATCTTATTGAGAAATTAAAAGTGAATCTGAATTCTGAGTTTGAATTAGAAAATGATACGTTGTGATTGAAGTAGAGAGTATGTGTACCTAATGGAGATGATTGAGAAAAGAGATTTTGGATGAAGCACACATAGCAGCCTATGCTATACATCCTAGTAGTAATACGCCGAAATGACATTTAACAACTAAGGATGAAGAATGCAAGTGGTTGAATGTGTGACTGAATGTTTGATTTGCCAACAGTCTTAACTGTTGGGGATATGCTTAGAGTTTATATTTTGGAGTTCTAAGGAGTATGGGATCGATATACAATTCTAATTGAATTTAATTATGACAATCATTATCACAGTGGTATTGGCGTCATATAACAGAAAGAGTTGTCTGCCTTTATATTGGGATGAAGAGGGCCTAAGGATTGTTGAAGGCCAAGAATTAATTTAAGACATTGTTGATAGGAGAAATCGATATGTAGCAGAATTTAAATGACTCAAAAAAAGACAAACGAGTTAGGTGGATCAACACTAAAGAGATATGAAATTATTTAGAGAATGGGACCATTGACATATGAGTTAGTGTTACTAATATAGATGTCACATATTTACAATGTGTTATATGTGAGTATGTTTAAGAGATATCGGTATGATCTAACAAATGTGCTACCGACATAGGAAATGAAATTGCGAGTAACTAAAAAAACCGAGTGATCCCGCCGACTATAGCCTTTTAAAAGAAATCATTCGAATGAATAAGTTACGTGGGAAAAATGGAGGAGAATATGAGAAAACAATACCCCCATCAATTTGATAAATCATATAAGAATTTCGAGGATGAAATTTATCAAGGGGAAGAATTGTAACATCTCGTTCCCATACAAAGGGTTAGAACCCTAGATTTTTGTAAACTAGAAATGGCAACGAAAGATAAGAAAAATGCATTTCATACTCATGCATAACAGTAACATACACACGCATGCAAATAGATTTTTATACACATTGCAATGACTGTTTATGTACTCATTTGATATTTTCCAAGTATAAATGATTTTTAAGTGATTATGATGTGAATAGTGCATATTTTGTCATGAAAATTAATTTGGTGAATTATATTATTGATTTATAAATTTAGGTGAAATTTTGGGAAAATTCTAAAATTATGGGTATTTTGAACTAGGAAAAATTGTCAAGTAGCAAGACAATTGATAAATAGCAGTAAAAATAAATGTCAAATGACAGTAGAAGATAAGTGACATTATGATTTAATGACAAGTGTCATTAAAAATTGGGTGACAATTAGATTAGAAATCGAGACAAATGGATTGATTATTAAGAGTCATGTGTTAGGTTAAGAAGAGGACTTGTTATTTTGATTTTTTATGTGGTAAGTGTCATGACACCCACCAAGCAAACGTTACTTTGCTTTTTAAACACACCCCCACGTCATTTACTTCTTGCAAGACCATCTTTATCTTTGTCTCTCACGTATTCCATATGCTTTATTTTTCTTCTTCATTTTCACTTTCTTCGCTCACGACCATCTCATTCTCACCCTCAACACGTTGAGCTTTACTATCATCCTTCACTTTCCCAATCCATGATCCTTGTTGTTTTCTTCATCTTGGTACTAAAAAACTAACCTATTCCTCCTTAAAGAGTTGATGATTGTATAAGCTTGGAAGCTAAAGTTTCATGGTGATTTTGAAGATTTTAGAGCATTATCAAGTAAGTTCTACATTAATCTTCATGGGTTATGTAAATATAAACATATATGATGATTTTTTGAAGGTGAAATGATCATGATAGTGGACTAGAATGTGTGCAGAAATTTGATGAACATATGTATAGGTTGATGTTCTGTTTTTGGTGTTTATGATCGACCATAGTTTATGAGTTGTTTTTGAATGATATTGAGCTGAAATGGAGCTAAGAATGAAGAGAAAATGAAGAAGAAAAGATAATCTATGCATAAGATGGTTTGAATGTAACATGTAGGAGTTAAAAATCTAGAAAAGTGAAAGAAGAATTTATTAAGTACATTAGCTGTAATGTTTCCATTAGACAAGTATCTGTATTTTAGCCATATCATGATCTGTAGACATCAAAATGGCCATATTTATATTAAACTAGATACATATGGCTATATTTTTCATGAAGGAATCGAAATTTAATTCTGCCTCTAAGAGTTTCAAAATTTGGTTTGAAGTTGAGTATTGTTTACTGCCACGATGCGAGTATAGTCTGAAGTATTTTGTGTATAACTTACAGAATACTGAACCAAATTGTGTTAACTTGGTGTCGTTAGAAACTTAAGACATATGGAAAAATTTGTTTAGAAGAATGTATCGCTTAAATACTTCATTTTCCCTGTCACAATGGCCATGAAAAATTGACCAAAAAATATGTTTTGAGAAAAGATGGAATGATGCTTGAATAAGGGATAATCAGGTAGTGCACGATCATGCTTGACAGAGAGGAAACATCAAGGAGTTGCATGATTGTGAACAAGCACAATCATGACAGAGAGGAAACATCAGGAAGTTGCATGATTGTGACAGAGAAGATGTACTACTGTTTAACAGCTTTCAACACTCTTCACTCTTTTGACCATAACTCCTTCTCTAGACCTCCGATTGACTTGAAATTTGAACCACAAGCTCTTCACACATTGTCCTTCGTCTATACCAGAATTAATTATCATCTGAATTCACTAGGAAAGGATTGGTAAATGATTGATTGATGATGTTACAATAATCAAGTGTATTGAGCTATGAACCTTACTGCGTGATTGAGTGATGAACTTAGAATAACTTTGTATCATTGAGGTATAAACCTAAGTTCAAATTAGACATCTATTGGCAAGTTGTCTCATATGAAGTACTAGATTCAGTAGTAGCAATATCAGACGCACAAAAGATAGAGATCAAACAATGGTTTCGGGAGGTAACAACGATAAAAAAAGTCAACAAGAATACCATAATAATCAATATCAAAGAAGAGGATGAGGACAAGGCTACAAATCAAAAATCAAAGTCATTTGATAAGTCCATTTTAAATGTTTCACATGTCATCAGTATAGCCATTACTAGTTAGAATGTCAAACCAATATGTCTAAAAGAAACAGTGAAAAATCCCATTCTGTAGAAAAGGAAGAATATGAAGAAGTATCCTTGCTAAAAGGTTTGTCATAATAGAGGATACATCTAACAAAAACTTGTGGTACCTAGACTCAGGTTGCATCGATCATATATATGGTGAGAAATCAACATTCTCCAACTTAGATGAGTCGTATCCTGACAAACTAAAATTTGGTAATAATTACAAATTTTATGTTATAAGAAAAGGAAATGTAATAATTCAAACTAAGGGAAGTGTTGATCAAACTATCTCTAATGTTTTGTTTATTCCAGAATTAAAAACAAACATGCTTAGTATTATCCAACTCTAAGAAAAGGGATATGAAACTTTTATCAAATGAGGAGTAAGTCGAATTTAAGATAAAAAAAATTAGGCTTAATCGCCCAAGTTAATATGATAACAAATCATATGTTTCCACTTTATCTATACAAAACTAATCATTCACAATTTTCAGCAAAATTAAATGACGCAACATTACTATGACACTTTTGATATATGCTTCAAAATTTTGGTGGACTAAGAACACTGCAACGTAAGTGCATGATGGCTAGTCTTCCTCAAATAATAACTCCGTATAGTGTTTGTAAAGTCTGCATAATCAATAAATAATATTGCAATCCATTTCTGAAAGCAACTCTTGAAGGGCAAAGGTTGTATTGGAGCTAGTTTATTATGATTTTTGTGGGCCAAAAAAACTTTGTTCTAATAGAGGTAAAAGATATTTAATCAACTTCACTAATGATTACATTGAAAAAAAATATGAATAAATTTCTTGCTGGAGAAATTTGAAGCCTTTACAGCTTTCAAAAACTTTAAAATGTTTGTTAAGAAAGAAGTTCACAACTCGATAAAAATACTTTGAACTAATTGGGGAAGAGAGTTTGAGTTGGAAGAATTTGCAAATATTTGTGATAACTATGGAATCAAGGGGCAACTTACAGCAGCAACATACTTGTCCCATTAAAACGGTGTTTTTGAAAGGAAGAATTGCCCAATCTTTAATATTGTGAGAAGCAATTTGACAAAGAGTGGATTTCCAAGATATTTATAGTCTGAAGCAGTCAAATGGAGGGCTCATATACTAAACATAATTCTTATATTTGTTATTCAAAATATGACTCCAGAGGAAGCATAGAGTGGACGAAAGCTAAGTCTTAATCATTTCATAATTTTTGCGTGTATAAACTAGATGACAAGAGAGAAAATTGTGTTTTTCTTAGTGTTAGTGATCAGTCAAAAGCTTATAAATTATATAATCCCAACACTAAGAAAATTGTTATTAGCCATAATGTGATACTTGATAAAGATGTAACTTGGTCGTGCAATACAAATGGAGTTCAATAACATATTCTAGTGGATGTTGAAGATGAAAAACAACAGTTAGAGGAAAATGAAACATTACAAACTCCAACTCCCACATAAGAAGAGGGAAGACCTCAATGTCATAAAAAGAGACCAATATAGATGTCAGATTACGAGGTAACCAAAATTAATTAGTCTAATGATCCACTCACTCATTTTGCTCTGTTTTCTGATGATGACCTCATAAATTTTGAAGATGTTAAATAATTAAAGTGGAGAAATGTTATGTATATGAAGATTGCAACCATTGACAAAAACAATACTTGGGAGCTTTATGATCTTCCAAAGGGTAATAAAATAATCGGTGTGATGTGGGTTTAGAAGATAAAGCTAAAAGAAAATGGAGAAGTTGATTAGCACAAGGCACAACTTGTGGCCAAAGGGTATAAGTAAGAATTTGGAGTTGATTAGAAATTAGTCTTTGCTCTAGTTATATGATATGATACAATTTGATTGATAATTGCAATAGTAACACCAAAACTCTTGGCCTATCTTTTAGTTAGATGTGAAATCGACTTTCTTACATAGAGACTTGGAAGAACATGTATTTGTCAATTAACCACCTGGTCATATTAAGAAGGGTGATAAGCATGAAGTGTATAAATTAAAGAAAGCTGATCTTTATGTACTAAAACAAGTCCTATGTGTTTGGTATATTCACATTGAGACTTATTTTTGAAAATATGGTTTTCACAAGTGTCCATATGAGCACACATTTTTTGTTAAAACAGAATACGAAGGGAAAATGTTTATTGTTTGCTTATATATAGATGATCTTATATTTATTGGAAATGATGCTCTCATGTTTGAAAAGTTTAAAGGTTTATGATGGTTGAATTTGAAATGTCTGATTTTGGTATGATGCATTATTTTCCTGGTCTCAAGGTAGTTCAGTATAACGTTAGAATATCAATATCCTAAAAGAAGTATACATGGGAAATCTTGGACATATTTCAAATGAAAGAATGTAATCTTATAGGGACATTTTGGATTGAAGTTAAACAAGGATTATGAAGAGAAAAGGTGGACAACACACTTTACAAACAAATTGTGGGTAGTTTGATATATTTAACTACAATAAGACCTGATATTATGCACTTTGTAAGTATGATAAGTAAGTACATGGAGAATCCAATATAGAAGCATCTCTTAGCTTCCAAAAGAATCCTTTATTATTTATAGGAACTAGAGATTGTGAGCTATTCTATAAGAAGGGCATAAGGTCACATTTAATCAGATTTAGTGATAGCGATTACATTAGAAATCAAAATGATAAAAAAGCACTTCAGGTTATGTTTTCATACTAGACTCAAGAGTTGTTTTACATTCATTTAAGAAGAAAACAGTTGTTACTTTATCATCTATTGAAGTTGAATTTGCGCAACAACTTTATGTGCTTGTCAAGGTATTTGATGTGATTAAAGAAAATTATTGAAGAATTGCATTTGAAGCAAAAGGAGCCTACTACAATTTATTGTGGTAATAACTCAAGCAATAAAACTGGGTAAAACCCAATTATACATAGAAGAAGCAAGCATATAGACGTGAAGTAACATTATTTACGATATCTCATCATTGAAGGAGTGATTCATATCATTTTCAGCAAAAGTGAAGACTATATTGTCGACATTTTTACCAAACTCCCCAAATTGCCGTTATTTTTAAAATTTGGAAGATTACTTGGTGTTTGTCAAGTTTGAGAGAGGGCACTTTCATGCGTAAACTGATTGTCAAAATATGAGTTTAAGGGAGGAAATGTTAAGTAAAATCAATAATGCTAAAGTTGTACTACTATATAGGAATTCCTTATTCAGCTATCCTGGTCTATATAATTCCTTCACAAGTTTTAGGAACCAGTTCTACTTTTTCTCAATTAGTTGCCAATATAGCCTACATAGATATGCTTCCCTACTGAATGAATAAATCAAGTTTTACTCTAACTCTACTTTTCTTCCTTGTCTTACTGTGAAACTTTACATTGCAACAAATTTTCCTAGGTTTGTAGCAGTAGAATGGGCATGTCATCTTGACGTAATTTTATCAATGTTATTTCTCTAAGTTCTAATCTTTTTAAT
>JANIHZ010000007.1:42638752-42655501 GCA_027478365.1 Erythroxylum rufum
AGTAAATGACAAGAGTTTTGAAAGAAACCAACGTTTTATGACTCAAAGGAAATTTATATGGAAATGGACTTTTAAAATGTTTTGTT
Organism: Erythroxylum rufum; assembly: GCA_027478365.1. Taxonomy (NCBI): domain Eukaryota; kingdom Viridiplantae; phylum Streptophyta; class Magnoliopsida; order Malpighiales; family Erythroxylaceae; genus Erythroxylum; species Erythroxylum rufum. The sequence goes on from JANIHZ010000007.1 coordinate 42,638,839, forward strand.
CGTTATTTGGTTATAAGCATATTACCTACTGAGCTCCCCAAGCTCACCCCACTCTTTTCCCCAATTTCCAGGTTTTTAGCAAGAAATCAAGTGGAAGTGGATCCAGGCATCTTTTTCTTGTTTTATTGTGTATTTGAAGTTTGGTCATGTAAATGTAAAGCTGTAATTGCATTTGTAGCAATTGAATTATGTAATTTGGATGTTGATGTTGGTATTGTAATCTTGGCTTGGAAATGCCATTGGAACGTGTAAACAGTTATTTTATGATGTTAATGAAAGAATGGATTTGTATGTGGATTTGAATAATGTAAAATTGTATATGGACATGAATTATGAATTGTGTATGATGATAATGAATTGTGAGATTGTGTATAGATGGTTGACAAATTGGTATGTGAATATGGATGGCTATGATGAATGTTAAGCATGAATGGTTAGTAGGTATTTATATATGTATATTTGGATATGGATGAGGTGGAGATGAATTATGGACTAATTGAGGATGAGTTTAAATTGGAATAAACATGAGTTATTGACCTATACATATATAAATGAGGGAACTGATGAACTTTGAGTAGGAGTTGCCATTGCATGAAATTGAAATGTTATGAAAAGAGAGGATTAGCATTTGAATGGATAAGAATGATGATGTTTTAGCAAAAGAAATGAAATTGGAATTAAGAGATATGAGAGTTGCAAGTTAAAATGTGGCATAGGTCTTGTGTATGATGATAGCTTTGATGATTGCTTGGAATTTGAGGTTTGATGAACCAATTGAGTCAAGAATTGATAGTTTGATGAGTTTTGGTTTGGTGTTTGAGTTAGTATGAAGTGAAATTGCACTAGAGTAAGTGATTTTGGGAAGATCATAAGTGTTTGTGTTGATAGGAAGGTGTTAGGAAGCTTGAAAGAAGGTTTTGGAATGTTTGCCCAGTGTATGTCCGTTAAACGGACATGGGAGTCCGTTTAACGGACCTTCTCGGATGGTTTTGGACACTTTGGGCAGTGTGTGTCCGTTAAACGGACATGGATGTCCGTTTAACGGACTGTCTCGGGTGAAAATGGACAGTTTGGCCGATTCATGTCCGTTAAGCGGACATGAATGTCCGTTTAACGGACAGGCTCGGGTCAGCTACAGTGTTTTTCGATTTTGACCAATTTTAAGGCCGAATCTCGCTTTGAGGCCTCTAATACGATTTGTAGATGTGGATGTTAGCTTGCACATGGAACAAGAACGAAGTCATTTGGACATTTTTAGAAAAAGTTATGGCAATCGCGCCAAAGTATGTTCAATGTGGAACATATGATTTTGGGGTGTAAACATGGTTTGGTTGTTGGAACATATCTCACTCATCCGACCTCCAAATGGAGTAATTCTTGAGCCAATGGATTCATGATACATGTAGGTATCTTCCTATGAAAATTTGTATCCTTTGGAGTTAAATTTAGAGAATTTACATGAGATCAAGTAAGAGGTCGGTTGAGAGAGCATGATTGGGATATGAGCACATGTTGGTAAATTGATGATATCTTGAGTTGTAGAACTTCAATTGAGAAGTTTCATGTTCCAAATTAAACAAGAGACTTAGAGCCATGATTTATATGAAGAAATTAAATAGGAATTAAGGTTCTAAGTTTTCCAAATTCTGATCACGAGCAGGATGAATGGGTTCAAGCATAATGGTTGGTGAGTATGGGCTCAACATTGAAGATGTTGTAAGTGAATTTTGAGACGTTAAACAAGTGAAGAGGTATGATTAATTTCTAATAAGGGTTCAAAGAGAGTTAAAAAAAAAATTAACGGCTAATTAGGGTTAAATGGAATAACCCTTCAAGGTGAGATAATCATGATTCATGTTTTACGGTTCAAGAGTTGGACTCCGGTAACGGGGGCCAACACTTCTGGACTTTTAGGTCCACTTAAAAGCAATCTCAACGACAGTACCAAAGGTTCATACATAAGGTTTTTTATAAACAACAAGACATTCAAGAGTTAATTTACAAAATCATAAAGCATATCAACATAACCAACCTAATAAAAACAATTCATGAGCCACTATGCAACAAAAGTACAAAACAGAGACTACCCACGTGCAATAATGTCCCGAAAATGGAAAAAGATCACCTGATCCACTCAGAGCTTCAAGCTCACTAAATTAACCTGCATAGTTGGAAAGCAGAGGGGGTGGGTACACTATATACTCAGTGAGCAAGAAAAAACATATGTTGTAAATAGAACTCGATACATACCAAGACAGTGTAGATAACCAATGAATTGAACATCCATGACATAGAAATACATAGGCTTAGCCTATGACTCAACTTATACTGGTTAGGAACCACATAGGCCCAGCCTATTAATCACCCATCCAGTAAGCATAGGTTCCAGTTCCAGTACACAAAAGCAGAAAAGCACCACATGTATAAAACAAATCTCGTCAGAAAAACAAAACTTATAATAGGTCAAAACAATCATGTGTGTCATTACTAGTTGGCCAAACTAGCGTACATACCTACCAATTTTCGGTGTTGGCTCGACTTTCATCCGTGGTGAGTCCAGACTATAGTCAACAAGAGCGTCATGACCTTAGGTAATGACCTCGTCGGTGATCAGATCTTAGGTGTGAAATCACCCACAATTCTCGTCGAAAGGTGTCGATACAGGGACTCGATTTTTATGTACTAGCATCAAGAATACGAGGGTCGCTTAATCTGTTATGCATAACACACGATTGACCAATCATTACCTTACCAATCATTACCTTACAAATATTAAGTACAAAAAAATCAAGTAAACGCCATGCCTTTATTTATCGGTCCAACCGACAAAATGGAACCTTTCCATGACTACAAGCTAAAAGAGAACACAACCATGTAGCATACATGACTCGATTATGCATATGTAGATTCCATAACATTATTTCATGTAATAAAAGTCATCTTTTGTACTCCAAGTGCATAATGTTATTCAAAACAATGTCGTTTCTTAAATACACAAGCATATTAGCATCCATTTGAGATTCAATTCTACTATGCATTACCTAGGTTCAAAATTCACATACAAGTCATCATGCATATCTTAGGATGTCCTAATCTCATTTGAGAGATACAGTTTCCCAACTCACCTCAAAAGAAGGTGTACACTCCCTTGACTTTAACAATCTTCGGTACGAGTTCCTTGATTAACAGCTTCTGAGCCTTTATACATAAAAATATAAAATGTATTTACTACTCAAACATGTATCTTATATTTATATACTATCACATAAGTGTATAAAATACAATATCACTATCTTTAAGCTATAGGATTCGTCCATTAAGCTTCTTATATGGTTACTTCCCTTACTATTCATATTAGCTTTTCTTTTGCATTTTCCAAGGCATTTAATGCCTTTAACTCAACACTTACTCATTTCAAAACATAATTAAGCACATTTTTATCCAAACAAATTAGGTCATTACTCATCAATCTAAGCAAAAATTCAAGTTTACTCTAAGTACACATGAATCCGCTTTCTAATGCATATCATTACGAATCCTTAAATCCTTAGCCAAGTTCACTTAGGTATTTTATCAAACACCTGATGTGCATGACTTTTAAGTCATATTTTCAAGACTTTATCATAGTAGTTCATGCAGCTATCTTGTTATATAACAAACACTTCCAAACAACAACACATTTCACCAGTCCCTTTAATCCAATTCCCTTCATTTAAGCCACATTTATCATAAGTTTACAACTTATTACATTAATCCATTTCTTCTCCCAACATTTCGACCAAGCCTTATCCAATATACATCTTCTTGATTTTTCATCATCAATTCACATTATACATATACAATTAACACCATAGAATTCATTTAAATCATCAATTTCAAAAGATTTTCAAAAATTCACAAACTTTCACCAAAGAGAGGGCATTTCGGTTTTGACTTAAGGAGGCTTCTCCATTACTCATTTCATTCAATCTAAACCATGTTCCATGTATATTCAAGCATGGAGAACAATATATCTTAACACCAAACTCAAAATCATAATGTAGAGAAAGATGAGACAAAACTTACCTAAACTCTCCTTTGGTGATATCTTAAAATCTTTTGAGAATTTCTCAAATCTAATGATAGATTTGAGTTACTTGATCCCAAATTAGCTTAGAACACCTTGATTTGGGTTGAAGAATAAATAAAAAGGGTAGGATTTAGTGATAGTCAAAAATGGTTCTTCTCCTCCTCTCTTCTCCTTTCTTTTACTTAAAACAAAATATTTTAAGTCTTTAGTAATGGGATGCACGGTCATACATAAAGAAGGGTATAGAATATTGACTCTTCTTTGACCAAAATATGGTGAAATTTCCTAAATTTGCAATTAAGCCCAAAATTTGGGAATCTCCAAAACTTTTATTTTTATTTCAGTCTCTGGACTTTTGAAAATAATAATGAAGCCCTTTAACTTGATAAAATTACATATTGATGCTCCAAAAATTGAAAAATTACATTTAAGTCCTTTGACTTTTAACAATTGGCAAATAAGCCCTTATGTACATCAACTTTTTCAATTAAGCTTTCTAAGTATCCAATAAGTCTATAAATGATGTCTAATTATCTCTAAGGTATTAGAACACATTTAACTCAACCACCATGGTCTTATCCATCCAATGGACTCGGTTTTACACACTTAGAAGTTTTTATGTCATAAATCTCTAAGATTTCGCATACCGATGAACTCTAAGTTAATGTAAGGGCATATAACATTATAAATCACTAACATATATACCCAAAAGAATTTAAATACATCTTTGAACTCATATACAACCCTGTATATATTAATATACAGTGGCATCTCCAAGTACAGAATAAAACAAAAAAGCACAGAGAGTTCGACGTTACACGTTTAGCATTCTTATTCCTTTTTATGTACTGACTAGCTTCAATTTAGTTTCATCAAGCTCATTTCTTGTAGATAACAACTTATTCTTTAAATCTTGAATGATGTTCTTCATAGAGGAGTTTTCCTTCTTTAGCTTTTCATTCTTCTTACATGTTTGCACCCATTTTGCATACATTAATTCATAGGCTTCATAAATATCCTCCATTTTGTCATCTGAATAGCTGTCATAATATGAAATTAAACTTTGAGCTTATCCATCTGTGTTTTTCCTGAAATTTTGGACGATTTTATCAACAGTTTCTTCCCTCTTAGTTGTTGTTAAATACATAACTAGACTTTTGTTGTATAAAGCAACTAACACAACACTACTTACAAATTTTTCTTCACTACCATACTCACTTTCGAATTCATTCTCGCTCCATGTGCTTGTATATGATTTCCCTTTTCTCTTCTTCAAAGTATCAGCACATTCTGCTTACACATGTCCGAAGCCTTGACACTTATGACATTGAATTTTCTTCATTTTTCTTTCACCCTTTTGAGTTTTAGCTTATTGTTTGAAGTTGCTATTTGATGAGCTCCCACCATTTTGCTAAAACTCGGGTCTGTTCTTCTTCACTTTCTTTAACCACTTGCTGAAATTTCTTGTCAATAACGCCATATCCTAATTCTTGTAAGATTCATCTCCTATGTCATTCACGGCTTTACCAATTTCAGCTTGCAATAACAATCCTTTATTATTCTCTAGTTTATCCCTTAACAAATTCATCTCAAAGTTAGTAACAATCCCAATTACCTTGTCCAAAGACAATTCATTGATATTATGAACTTCTTCTATGGTTGTAATTTTTGGTATAAATCTTAAAGGCAATGATCTCAATGTTTTCTTAACAAGTTTCAGATTAGAATACTTCTTTCCAAGTTGATGTGCTTGGTTCTTTCCAAGTTGATATGCTTGGTTTGCTATGTCATACAGTCTCTCATAGAAGTCTCCAATAGTTTCACTTTCATCTATATTCAACTCTTCAAATCTCACAGCCAACATCTGAAGTTTCGAAGCTATCGCAGATTTTGATTCCTCGTGTATAGTTTGCAAAATGTCCCAAGCTTCTTTCACTGATTCACAAGCTGATATCATGGAAAAAAGACCTTCATCAACTGCACTGAAGATGACGTGCATGGCTTGAGAATTTCCAAGCGCTCTTTCTTCTTCAGCCTTTGCCCACTCAGATGTATCTTTAAACACTGCTTCTCCCTTTTCATCAATCGTCATTGGATGTGTCCAGCCATTTAAAACTAAATGCTATGCTTTTGTTCCTTGTGCCTGAATGAATACTCTCTTTCGTGATTTCCATGCAGGATAATTGGAATCGTCTAGCAACGGTACCTTGGTGATTGATGCCCCTTCTCTTGTAGCCATAATTGTGAAAAATGGATCTGCACCAACTTAAAGTACCAAGTTCTGATTCGAAGTTCTGATACTAATTGAAAATCTCGAACGATATAGTTTTGCACAAATTATGGTCCAATCATAAAAATTATAAGCTTTCTAAAAGAATCAAATGCAAAATAGTAAATCAACACCAAAATTTATAAACGTAGTTTGGCACACCTTGCCAACGTCTGTGGGGCCTTCACCCAACTTAATACTTTCACTAACGACAATAATTTTATACAAAGCTTTACTGATTCAATCCACTCAACGCTGACACTATCCCTCGTCCTCATAACTCGTGAAAGTAAATCACTCCCAATAACACCACCAACTCGTGCTAACCTCAACAAAGGATTTTCTCAACAACGTTTAACAGTAAAGATAAGAAATAAACAGTTCAAGTGATTAAAACAATAAAGGACATAAACAAATACACTTGAGATAAAAAGAACAACTCCCCTAATGATTCCAGCTTCTTTAACGAGAGATCAGAAGTTGTCCATTAAAAAATCTGTTGTAGTCTTTCAATATTATCACCTCAACATCTCATACACAGCATCAAAAAAATCACCAAAAAGATAAACGTTTCTTCACCGAAATGGTACAAATATTGGAGCTGCAAAATTCACAAAGGTTGCTGAAGTTTTTCGCACGCCATCATCACTATCGACAATCACCAAATACACACACGATCAACACTCAATCAGCCAAACAAAAATCACGCTATTACTAGACAAAATAGTTGTCCAATACACACACTCAACCATGAAAACAATCCAACATTGATCATGAAAAATCAGGAAAAAAAAATGTAGCTACCAAATTGAATAACAATCATGGTAAGATTAGCTACTAAACTTGATCCAAGATAACCTAAAAATCCCAGCTATCAAGTCACAAGATCCCCATTGTATATACACCCAAAACAATATTAAGACAACCCAAAAACTCACGTGCCCCAACTACAATCCAACTGCAAAATAATAAATCAAATCTCTAACAATTCAGCTATCTTAGATAACTATTATCGCTAAAATAGGCTATCAATTAAATTATATCATAATTAGAATTTTAAACCTAATCAATCTTATCTTTAGAGAGTCCCACATAAGATAGAATGCAAAATTTCAAGTATGTCCAACTAAGTTCAATTTCAAATAATGCTCAAAATTACATAATAAGATATCATAACATATATCTTAACATTTGTAATTGTTTCCTTAGAATAAAACTTCAGTAATGCGGAAAGAAAAGTTATAATTTCAAGAAATGGATTCTTCTTACTTTCATCTCAGGTATACGTGTATAAATTTATTTGATATTTTAAAAATAATTTGAAACCTAATTTATACTAGCACTTGATAACTATATATGCAAAACTGTTATGGCTGACAGCAAGAGTGTCTGTGCTCGAAAAGCAAAAGGATTGTGACCCTGACCATGAATGTCAAGGGTGACCATGAAACAAAAGCCCTCCCCGTGTGCTCGGAGAGTCCGTCACAAAAAAAAAAAAAAAAGCTATGGATTTGCAGCAATACTAATGTTACATTTCTGCTGTAATCATCATCAAAATTAAGACCATCACTATCAGTTGTATATAATATAATACGATTGGGTCAAATTTCTCTATAATTCCAAAGAATTCACTTTAACATTTCGGTGCATTCAATCATAATCTACACACACACACATATACAATATAAAATTCAGCAATTACTTGAAGATTATAAATTTTACTTGCTAAACATTTTGGAGAAAGGAGGAAGAATAGATGAGGATAGGGCACTTATTGGTAATGGATGAGAAGGGGAGATTTTGTTATGTATAAACACTGCTCTTACAGTACAAGTTAAGGATCCTCTTTATGCGTCAACGTAGGAAGTCCATTTGCTTTATATGATTGTAAATAAGCAATTTTGCCGACAGTGCAATGTGCCCCAAGGCATTAATTGAACCCTAATTTGAAATAATGGCTCCAGATTACACCTGGACATTTAAAACAATTGGTCCCGGTTTAATATAATTTCTGTCCATATTCTGGCAAAGCATGTATTAATGCATTTTATGTTAGAATTAAGTGTTGATCGATGAACTGGATTCCTCAGGAGACTAGAAAGAGGAGAAGTAACCCTGATGAAAGTTTCAATGGTATTATTTGTTGCCCATAAGAAAGAACTGAAATGGAAATGGAGAAAGAGAAGATAGATTTCGTATTTATAATTTTTCTGGCTTGTACAAAAATCAACCCTAACACTGATCCTTCAGATACAAACCCCGAGAAGACTGCGCACAAAATGCAACGATTGGAAGTTCTAACAACAAGCCAATATCGACAATCCTGTTCAGACCACAGCTTTTGCTTAGAGATTTACTCTTAATTTACACTTTCTGGTAGTTCCACAAAGGTGGATTATCCTATCCTTGTGGGCTGCTTATGAACGACTTTCACTAGCACAAGACCTAAAGACTACACTGATTATATAGAACCAAAAAGAAAAATGAACAAAGAAGGAAACTCCTAGTAAACATCAACTTCATCAGCTCTTTTCGGCTACCTAGAACAACCCAGCACTATCGTCTATAGACATATTTATTAGGTCGTCCTGAGCCTGAGCTGCACTCTCATCAAACAGCCACTTCTCCAACAATGAGAGAGGGACATGAACTTCCATGCTTGGCTTGCTTTCGTCTTGGAAAAGCCCATTTTCTGTTGTCAAATTGGTATTCTCGTCCATGGACTGAGAGGCGTCAGAATTTGAGGAGTTGAAGCTAAACAGCGAGTCAAAGCCCTCAGGAGTATTTGTACTGTGTGCTCCATCGCTAGAGCTGGAATTAGCGCCCAGGGTGTTGTTTAAAGAACTTTGGGTGGTGTCTGAGTTAGTCTGTGCGGCTTTTGGCGTATTTTTCATCCAGTTCTCAAGCAATTTGGCAATGTTTTCAGCGCTTGACGCATAAGTAGATGCTTGTGATTGAGATTGTCTAGTCTGAGGCTCAGCAGTAGATGGCTTTGATTCAGGTGATGAGCGTGGTTTGTCAAGAGACAGAGCCTCACAAAGGGCTTGTTTAGCCAAGCGAATATCAGTTTGAAGCCTCCTCTCCCACTGTCCCTTTGGCTGTGAAGCAGAGAACCCATCTTGATTTTGGCCATCTTGGAGCTTTTTCAGCTTCTTTTTCAAGTGTGTGTTCCAGTAATTCTTTATGTCGTTATCAGTTCTCTGTGGAAGATAAGAGGCTATGGCTGCCCATCTGCATCAACACAAAACCTTGATTTATCTCCCAAGTACCAAGTAATCTTGCCTCCATATCCCAATGAAAATTAATCAAACAAATGAACAATTGTTTAGTATCTCAGAATCTTCTTGTGGCACATATGTTATTTAATTAAAACAGAATCTCTCCACTGGGATTATACTAAGATCTTATTAATTTCTTAACAATCCTGAGAGAGAGAGAGAGAGAGAGAGAGAGAGATGATTTTACCTGTTGCCCAAAAGAGCTTGGAGATGGATTATCATCTTCTCTTCATGATCGGTGAAATTGCCACGCTTAATTCCTGGTCGGAGATAGTTGGTCCATCTGAGCCTGCAACTTTTGCTGCATCTTAGCAAACCTGAAAAAGGCGAGAAAGTGAGAAATCGCGAATTAAAGCTGAACCTGCACAGAGAAACAAATCTAACCCTACATCTGTGCTATTGTGCCTGAAAGAAAATAGAAAAAATAAAATCAAAGTGGCAGTACAAAGCGGTGCAGGCAATAAATGCACCACTTTAATGATCAAAACAAACCCATAAAGAAAATAACAAAATCAGAAGAGTGAAAACATTTAAACAAAATTGGCACTACCTCAGGAAAGAGAGCAGAAACATTTAATCTTCTATGTGGAAGACGAGAATAAAGTTGAATAACTTTGAAACAAGGGAACATAAACTCGCGACTCTTTAGAGAGAAAAATAAAGCTAAGCAACTTTAAAGTCTATACCTGTATTAGTAGGAACTGATCTCCAATTCCCAGGTCCATGTTCTTGAATGTAAGAAACCAAGATGATATCTTCTTCTGGTGTCCATGGCCCTTTCTTCACACCTACTTTGTCACAGCAAGGTGGTCTCCCCATGGTATCCAGCTCTCTCTTGAATCTTGAAGAGTGATCAACAAAAAGGGCCTTGTAGGTAGCTAGGTGTATGTATATCTAAATAGACTCCAATCTCTTTTTCCCTTCTTTGAGATGCAGAGACAAGCGTCCACTTAAAGGGTTTGGCTTGTCTCCATATATATACATATAGAAGAGAGAACATGATGATGTTTATGCTGACCAGAAGAGAGGTAAAAGTGTTTGGTTCCTTAGAGTCAAAATTGACAGCTCATCCTTGCCAAAAGTCAGCTATAAGGCTAAACCTCTATCACATACACTCCCTCTATCTCTCTTTGGATCATTCATTATGGGCATCATCGATGTGGCACCGAAAAGAAAAACAAAACCCTAATTTACTCTTATCCTCTTTAATGCCTGTGTTCCATCTCTCAAGTGGCAGTAAAAAGTAATTTTTAAGTCTTCTAAATTACTTTGGCATTTATATCTACATACTATGGAGTTTACCGCTTACCTCGAGGGGTTTGCACTGCACCCATTGATGTGTGCTTTAGCTTTGTCTTGCGGTTAAGATAAGATTTTACTTGATGAAAAAGAAACATAAGATGGTCACGCTTGTTTGTAATGGCCAATTAAGTACATCATATCCAGTAAAATTACGGATTTATATATGCTAGCTCTTACTTAATCTTTTTTGAAAACTATATGAGCTTGTCTACAACGATTTGTTAAAAGGCGAAGATATTGAATTTTTTTAGCTTTTGGTAATTAATTGTTTACTGTGTAAGAAAAGAAATTATTTTCTAAATTGGTTGTTTTTTTTCACTAAATATTAAAAGTAGATGATAGATCACAGGAAAAAGGTAAAAATATCTAAAATTTGTTTTATTATCATTTATTATTTTAGTGGACCAAATTTGCTTTTCTGATTTTGAATAAATTTCGTAATGTTGAATTTAATTTCCAACCTGTAAATATGAATATGACATGAATCAAATGGATAAAAAGATTGATTTTTAATAATAATATAGAAAATAGTTTTGGTGATAACTATACTACTCATTAATAGTCAATTGAAATGCCCTTTCCCTATAATCTCTTAGTCATTGCTAAACTTTATTTATGTAAGATGGACACTTCATCCGTGGTTATATTATTAAAGAATTTATATATATATATATATCACTTGTAATCCGAATTAAGGTACATGCATATACATATAAATAATTATATCACTTGTAATCCGAATTAAGGTACATGTATATATGTGAGTGTGTTTGTTTGTTTATTCATTACAATTCTACAAATTGCCCCATTTCATTTGAACATGTGCTTCAAATTCCCATAGCTTAGTTTTATAAAATTGCAAATTTTTTGCTTTGAAAGAGTCAGATTCGCTGAAAGAACTGATTTAGGGTGAAGCCGAGGTGAGGGCACGGGCACCGTCCGCTTCCATTAATAATTATGAGTAATGGAAGATAGGTTTTGAAATTGCTTAGAATCCAACGCAAACTATTCAACAAAAACCATTAATTAGTTGGTGACATTAATAATTTCAGGGAAGAAAATACAAGGCAGTGGTGACTGAATCAAGCTCCAGTAAAGTAGTTGCCTTGCCCTTGAACATAATTTACTCGTACTAATACTAATTAATGTGGGCGCTAGCTCGTGCGTTCAAATATGAGCCACAGGACAGGACCGCTTGTTACTGTCAAATACGGTAATTTAAAGGCAAAATCCAAGATGAACTGTTTCGTGTGCGTAAATGCATGAACTAGTACTACCCACAGTCGATTTTTAAGATCGTGGGCCGTTCCCGTAATTAAATAATCTGACTTTTCTAGTGACTCCCTTACAATAATTAAGAAAACTAATTACGATTGCATGACAATCGCCAGTCATTCACTCTTATAAATTCTTCTTTTTTAAGATTATTTTGTTAATTTGATTGAAGAAAAAAGAAGGATCTTAAGCAGCAATTAATTAATCCATGATAGACGTTTTGAGACTTAAGGAATTTGACTTATCAAAACACACTTAAGGCAAAGCTACTTTGCTTGTTACTCGCCCAATGATACAGGCAGACAGATGATTGATGTTGAAACTATATATATTTATATGCTAATAAATTAAAGAGAAGTCGGCAACTTGTGCTGAGACTGAGATTGATACGGTGGCTATTGCGCATTTTTGGATTTATCTGTGGTGTGATGACGGATGGACGGCCTGTGATGTGTGATGTATTAATGAGCGAGAGAAAAAGAGTCTAGGGGCATTGGGTCCATTCCATCAAATGAATTACTGAAAACGATGGAATATGAGAGACCATAAAATTGAACTAGTCGTTTTAAGACTTCGTTAATCTATCTATCTGGATGTGGGAAAAGAGTTGACACGAAAGGCACAAAAACATATTACACATTAAGGATACATATATACATACCTGTGGAAAAGTTGTCCAGTTCATATAGAGCAGTAGTATAACTATTTTTAATGATAGTTTTTTTTTAATTTTAAAAAAAAAAAGGAAACTTTAGTTTTTGTTCATTTCAGTAATGACAGGTTGATTTCTTGTTAGATCGTATAACAGTTTTGTTGTGAGTGACCATTGAAAAGAAGTCTTCGGTCAATTATTTAAGATTCATTATATGAACTAATTAAAACACGTGTTTTTTGTTTGTAAAGGAATCCTAATTATAATATAGTGTCAAGTGATTGCTATGGCTACATCTAACATCTAACATCTACGAGTGCAATTAAATAGTTATACGAAAGTATGATGTTTCAATTCCAAACTGCATTCTAAGTCGGCGTTCCATTAATAACGATTACGAAAACAATGGTTATATAGCACATAAATTGAAATCTTAACATAAGTTACAATTTTTTTGTTCCCGAATATGATTTTGCAATTACAAGAAACAAATACACCCAGCGTCTTGTACCCATATATATATATATATTTTCCCATCAATCATCATGATGCATGTATTGAGAAAATTAAGTTACATTTAACATTTAATCCAAAAAAAAATTTAATACGAAGCATCATCCACAGCATTCAATATTGCACATTTCAAAAATACAACTTTCTCAAGGTAGTATCGCATCGCAAGCCATTATTGAAATGCAAACCTTGATCGATATATGATGAAGAGATTCGAAACTGTCTCTGAACTAAAAATCTCCGTATTAGGTGATCGATCATATTGTGATTAATTAGAAACAATACACATTACAATCAAATGTATAGTTCTATGTCCATACCATCAAAATAAATAGGTGAATGATACTCAAGCCAATCGTTTTTTTTTTTTTTTTTGGTTTTGGGTACAAGTACAAGTCTCGCCGATGGCTTAATACATTTCCACTCCTAAGGAAACGTGTCGTATAAAAACAGGACCAAAGGTTTGAACACTGCATTAGAAGCTATCTTAGCGAGAGAAAAGCCAATCGTCATTTGATCAGTTCTTATCCATGCATGAATTTTTATGTCCAAAACACTAGTCAATTATATATGACGCTAACATATCAAGCTGTTTCTTTTGTGACGCTAATAGCACGTGAAACTTTCCTCCTATGCTTGAGGTTGAGGGTTATCACAATCAGATGCAAAGACTTAGTTTAGGGTTTGGAAGACTTCGAGAGTATGCTCTTTAAATGTTGCCATTTGACAATTCTTCATGGAACTCCTACCGATAATTGATTGGACGGATAAGCTGACATGGACACATCCAAATCGCGACAACAGCCTCGCACCATGCGTCAAGTCCCCATTATCGTTGATGTAGGTGCAGTAAGTGGTAGATATGCATACACACAAGTTATGGTGTGATTTTTGGAATGATCTATATCAAGTTTCTGGTTTGGGATTGGCACTGAAAACATTAGGCAAGTGGTACATTTTCACTAATTTGTTTTTCTGTGTGTCGGATTCTCGACGACCCAATTTCAGGATTCTCGGTAACAACTAATTATGGGGTCCGTTTCACATTTGACTCTGAAAAGGTTTGTTAGAAGTGAAATAGGTTAAGATGTGAACGGATGCGAAATGGAGGAAGCAAACAAAACTAGCTTTAAATTCCATTTGGAACATACTTATGTTTTGTCAACTCGAAATGTTTTTTTTTTTTTTTTAGGGTATTTGGTTCTTACTGAGTTGGCCTCGTGGCTTGTTGCTGTTCATATCGGTTTCTCTTATCAACATCGATCTTCTACCTATATGGTTGTGTTCTAACGAAAGAAAGCTACTATTCCATAATTCTTCATTCACACCTTAGGCTCAGCTTTATCCTGAACAATTTTGTTTTTTTTTTCAACTCTATAATCTCTGTTCATAAATGGTCACAAAAAGCATGCAGGTTGCCTATATGCTTTGAGTTGGCAAGTCTAGAAGGTAGCTTTTGGGATAGGATGATGCTCGAAAAGGAACTAACGCATTCAACTTATTCGATATACATATAACTGTACATATTTTGCATGTCTCTTGTATATATTGTTGTATAAAATATATTTGACTAGCCCATTCTTTCCTTGTCTATAGCATAATCTTAGGCTAAGATTTCCTTTGATTGATATAACAAATTGTATATATTTAGATTTCATGAATAAGAAAAACATAGCAATCTTTCCTATTGTAATATGGTACCAGACCATAGATTCCTCATTTTTGCAATAGCAATCTTGAATCTCTCTACTTTAGTGTTTCACTGAGAGCGTCATTGAGATTGTTTCATTGTGAGCGTCACATAATTAAGGCCCCGTTTGGTTGAGCTTTTATCAGTAGAGCTTTTATCAGTAGAGCTTTTGTCAGTAGAACTTTTCTGAGAAGAGCTTTTTTTAAAAGCCAGTTGACTGTTTGGCTGTCAATTAAAAAAAAAGCTTTTTTAAAAGAGCTTCATACAGTAGATTGTTTGGCATCATAAAAATAAAAGCTCTTTTATTAATTTTAACTATATTTTATTTTATATAAAATTATTTATGTTAAATAATATTTAAAGTATACTAAACAATATGCAAAGTACAATATATTATATTTATCGTTACTTAATTCTTAGATAACCATTCGTCATTTGCATCAATAGTTTGATTAATAGGATCCTATCCTAGTCCAGTTTCCTTATCTACTAAATTTGTCCAAAGCTGCCAATCCTTTTTTAATCCATCCCATTTATTCTTAAATTGTTTGAATTCATAGTTCTTTTTAGTTTCATGAGCAAACTTTGAACCTATATTTTTCCATCCAATCTTGTTAAAGTGACCATTTGGTCGATTTTCAGCTAATGTCTCTTCCACAAAAATTTTGATTAAAATTTCAAGAGTTCTATCATTCCACTCCCCTTTAATCATGTTTTTCAATTTATCCCCACCTTGAGTATCTTGGCTTGGTATTGACATTTTCTATCAACAATAAAATCCTCACTGCATATAATAATTATTTAAGAAAGTATAAGAAAATATAAAAGCATAACCAAAATGACTATGGAAGTTTACACATGTACAGAAGTAAAGAAAGAGACACACTTCATAAGGAGTTGTTATCTCAAATACAAATTACTCATTATGTATTACTTTCAGCCTATATTTAAAAACAATTTTACATGCTACTTTAAATCATTAAGTGCACTTAAAATAACTAGATAACTTCTTTAAGGAACTAAAAACTTCACTCACGGTTTGATGAAATCACACCATAAAAAAAGTAAAAATGGCAGAGAACAAACTCCATAAAAAGAACAGTGCTACTCTGTAAGTTCCACACATACAATATGTAAACCACACAATGAGAAGTTTTACGCATTTTAAATCAATATGTAAACCAATATACCAACATATGCTCAGTGATTGAGCCCAAATTTACATCATTAAGTGGCTGCATTTTCATAGCTATTAACATACTTTTTGACTCCTAATTGATGACTTTTGTGTTTAAATTGGTTCATTATAGTGAGCTCACATGATTTATAATTTGTTAGTAAATTGTCACAATTTGATGT
This sequence comes from Erythroxylum rufum, assembly GCA_027478365.1. NCBI lineage: Eukaryota > Viridiplantae > Streptophyta > Magnoliopsida > Malpighiales > Erythroxylaceae > Erythroxylum > Erythroxylum rufum. The sequence goes on from JANIHZ010000007.1 coordinate 42,655,246, forward strand.
TAATTGCTTTATAATTTTTCCTTAGGACAATTGATACTGAAAATTGCAACCTTATGTTGCAGGAAGAAGGAGTCAAAGAGATGAGAAAGTCAACAGATTGTGAAATCCCTCACGCACGTCGCGACGCCTGCAGACGACGCCTCGTCGCGACGAGCAAGTCAATTCGACACGTCGCGACGCATATTAATTCACACGCCGTGGAAAAGAAGCCAGAGACACGTCGCGACGAGAATTAATTCACACGTCGCGACGTGCA
>JANIHZ010000007.1:42661900-42675671 GCA_027478365.1 Erythroxylum rufum
ACACATGTATAGATTTTAGTGCTTTATGATATATTTAACTTCAATAAACTTGTCTGATTTAGGTTTAGTTTTTATATAATCTTGTAAAAATCAAACTTTATTAGTTAATTACATACAGTTCAATTGGTTAGATATTTTTGAATAGTAATTAATTCAAACTTCTTAGTTTCATTATATAATTTAAAAAAGAAAATGAAGTTACTGTTTTTAACTAAACTATTTAAGAAAGGGAACTGAAAATTTTGAAAATCAAACAAGAGTTTAGCAAAAAAAATTGAAACACCTTGAAATTAGTAAACGACTAGATTAATAACTCTAATTCAATTAGAATAACAGCTGCATGAACCAAAATAAAGAGCTGAATTCTAAAGGAATTAGGTCATTTCTCCAGTTCGAATTCTTGTTGGTAATTACATATGTTCTACTTAAGGATGATTCAAAAATGGTATTGTCGATCCCTTTTGTTTTAGATAACGAATGGAGCCACAAACACGACAACAACGTAACGGACCAAGACATATGAACCTTGGAAACATTTGATAAGACGTCCGGGACCTATATATGTTTCTGAGCAGTCGCAATGCCCATTTGCAGTACAGCTAATTGTAGGGTCGATTTACTTTCTTTTGTTTAAAGCATGCTTCATTTTTTACGTCCTTACAATTTTAGTACGTGACCCATAATTTCACTGACGTTAGTGGTTAGCTAGTGTGCGGTTATAATTTCACGTACGTTAGTGGTTAGCTAGTCTGCAGTTATCTCTTAACCAAACTATATATATATATGTAAATTAAGAGCTAGGACTTAGTTTTGAAGCTAACCTTCACCCAACTTCCACATGGTTGGAGTTATTTGGACATAGATATTGAAACCCTACGCCTTAATTTATGTATTGATTTGCTTTTTTTTAATGTTAATTAGGGATAGTTTACATTTTATATTATCTATATATATATATATAAATGTTCTTTAATTTATTATTAAGAGATAGTAATTAATGACTAATTAAGTTCAATTAATGAAGATAAAGTTTATAACATTCTTAGGGTTATTCATTTTTTACACATCTGAAAATTGCAAAGAAAAACTCTCAATAAGGGGATTCGTCCATTTAAAGATCTCGGAGTTTTATTAAAAAGATGTGAATATTTCTCTAATTCTTCGTTTCACTTTGATCTTTCTATTTTTGTTTTTCTTAGAAATTAATTAAAGCAGGAGCATATCCATAATCGATTTGTAAATAATAGTAAAAGCTTTGTTATTGTGTGATAGAAATCATATATAGAACTCACAACAGCCAATCTTCTCTCTAGTTCAATCCTAAGTGTCAAAAAGTTACTAAACCTAAAAGCTTAACTTGTTAAACAAAATTTACAAGTACATCAATCATATCATTCGTTGTTTTGATATATCAAATGTGAAAATATTACAAATCGGACTAGTATAACTTGAACAAGTGTAATTTAATTATAAATGAAATCTATTGTTTCAATACATGATCTTCACATGTGCTGTATTTGCAATTAAATCACAAATGTTCTAAATATAATTTGAACTTATCAAAATAGATTGATTGTGATTCTTTTACTTATACAACATACGAATGACATAAATTTGTTATAGTATTAATTAAATTTTAAAACCTCTCAATTATAAAATCATGATACTTTGTCAATGAACCTTTCTTTCAGTCCAAAACTTTAACTTATTGAACCAGAAGATTAGAGGTTCGAATTACAGAAACAACTTCTTTATAAAAAAAAGTAAATAAATAAGAGAAAGGTTGCCTACACCGATAACTCTCCTCGGACTCTCACAAAACGAAGAGCCTTATACACGTATTTGAAATATTCTTGCTAGACAGCCGGTTAATAATATAATATATGCGAGTATATATAGTGCTGTATATATAACATTTGCAATTATACGGTGACACTGACAAGAACTGACTTGAAATTGACGACTTGAACTAGAAATAATACGCAGCTTATTATCTATTTTAAAGCATCTACAAATAAGTTGAACGAAGAAAAAGGCTCCAATTTTTCGCGGTGTAGTATGAGTACACGAGCGCTTCGTTACCATTAAAAATAAAAATAAAATGAACAACTTGGCCTATCACCTACTACATGCAATCTGGTTGCAGGCGGGATTCTTGTAAGTAAACGTTGGAGGTTACAAAAGAGAGAGTCCCCAAGAATTCACATCCACACAAATCGAATAAACACATTCAATAAGCTGGTTGGTCCTCCCGCAGGTCGCGGAAGATTACTTTAATCCGGTAAATGCAGTAGCTGAGATGATCACTCGCTACTGTATTTCCTTCACTTAAAGCAAGCAAATTGCCACGTCAAAAGCAGCCCAATTCTCACTCGCCACCTAACTTGGCATGAATAGAAGATGATAGTAGGGTACCTAGCACTTAATCCTACAATCCGCAACTTGCATTCTGCAATCAATCCTAGGGAAACCCTCGTCAAAATTGGTCTCCATGAATTCATTTACCTGGGCTGACAGGATCCCACATAGCATGTACAACGTTCCCTAACCTAGAAAAGGTATATACGTGCTAGCACCTGTATTCAGTTTTCAAACATCTGATGTTGTCACGCGGGTCTACCACTTTTAGTTCCTTGAGCTATTTGCAGCATCGGTAAAACATGTGTGGCTTATAAAGTTCATGGCCCTAGCAAGAATCAAACATTCATTGTTGGCTAGTGTGAATAGTGCACATCAAATTCAGCTGCTAAAATTTAGTGGCATAATTCTGGGCCAGGTACTATTGATCATTTGCTTAAAATCCATGGACCTGGCATGTTAAAATCTATTGACTTAAGAGATTAGTTAGCATCGACACTATATTTGCACGATCCATCACTATTCTAGTTAAGTGTCTCTGCCACTGGAGTGCCTAAGGACGAAATCTACAAGCTGACTTATATCAGTATCCTCAGGTTCTGATTAGTCAACTTAATCTATAACTTAAAACAGCAGGAAAGGGAAATTGTTTTTATCTGTAACCATTGCAATACACTCGATGTTTTTCTTCCCTTTTCACTTAAATTAAAGCAGAAACGAAAACAACGTTCGAGATTTTAACTTGGAGTTGTTAGAACTTAGCATCATAATGCAGAATTTTCACCTTGGAATTTATAGAATTGTACAGTAAGCCAATAGGAATATGCCAAGTACTACGATATGATTCAAATCATTTAATAACTTTCTCATCATTTTCAATCACTTGGATAATCGTATATATCTTTCATCTTTTTAATCAGTTTCAAAACCTGACTGCGAAATGTATGGGCTTCATGTACTCTTTTTTACCATTCATTAATGACTACGGAATATGGGTGCCTGCCTTGGCAGGGAAAGCAGTCTATATGGTCCCAGAGAAGGAAAAAAATAAGTTCTTGCGCACCTGAGCAACTAAGCCAAAAACACAAAAGGAATGAATGGAGACCACACATTTCTCAGGGTCCGCTCACTCTATACGAGCTTCTATAGGACCTGCTTCTTAAAGGCCAGCGACCTCATGACCCCTCCAATCTTTACAATTCTGTAAAAAGAAAAACGACAAGATAAGTTGTTATCCTTTGCGTATGATTTGTTCTCACCGATTGGGTCCTGCAGGCCTGTCAGTATACACAGGAAAAAGTGAAAAAAGCTCTGCCATACTCAGGCCATACCAGGACTTGGAGATCTGAATCTACTTGAGAAGCCAGAATACTTCTGAGCATTCATTCCAAGCTGATGTGTCTACCTGTTGCAGAAGTTAACCTAGATTTGGTCCCATATAGAAGCGCCTCTGTTAGGACAAGTATGCAGCTGTATCTACTCTACACCACAAATTATTATTTTGCCAGAGCGTCATATCTTCCATGGATTAATAGGCTTGCCGTGGACTCATCATAAGATCATTTTGTTGCCATTTTCATGCAAAATGTTTTCCATGAGCAGCTATGATAAAATCGTACCAAATGCAAATTTTTTTCACTAACCCGACAGTTTTAGTCGTATACTTGTAGGAAATGACACCAATTGATCGGTTAAATACCTTTTGCATGAATTGCAAATGAGTTCTAAGAATGCTAATATTTATTAAGTTCTTGGTTCAAGTGAAAGACAGGATATTAGTAAATTTATGTTGGGATTTGTCCTCTATTTATGTTATCTCCTGTCGCAAGAGAATGATGAATTGCCTTTCGCATAATTAAGAAGTTTGCAGAAAAGTAAAGAGCACACAATAATTTTACTTGGTTATATACAAGGATCTCACGAAGGTGGTTCTAGAGTTTCTTAAGAACTCACTAGTACTCTTAATTAATTACTCTGGCATCTCTCTAACTCCTAATTTCTTCTCGTAAAATTCTCTTAAATTTTTTATTATAATCGCTTTATTTTGTGTTGAATAATAGATGGATAGTAAGATTTGAACTCACAACCATTTAGTCACAAATATTCTGATACCATGTTAAATGACAGTTTCATCACAATAACTTAAGTTATTGTATAAGGCTAACTTAATTGATTTTATATATTCACTAACATTTAATGCCAATAAAAATTCTAACTCAAAGTAAGCTTCACGTGCCTCTCACGTTTATCACTTAAAGCTCCTATGCTCTGTGTTTTGCTTTGTTCTTTGTTGTTAATCCCGTAACCAAACACACTCAAATCTTCAGGATCTTTATGTTGTGAGCTATTAATCGAAAAAAATCAAAACCGCACACATATATCACATGAACCTTAAATTTTTAAATATTAAATTCGAACTATTTGAGATCAAATCAATGATCTGTGTTAAAAATTGATGGAGGAGAAACGTAAATCTGTTTACAATTTATATGTACTTTAAATATATTATATTTTAGACTAATACTTTAAAGGAGTTTTAATGGCTCTCCTCTTCCAGTCGAAATTTACACCTAGAAAATGAACGTGGAGCAAACCTTTTCAGATTTCAGATTCTAGATCTAATCAAATCATTTGAGTAAATAATGACACAATCGATGGAGAGAGAGAGTTGATATGTTAAACATATCAAGCCAGTCTTACAATCTAAACTTTATAGATTATCCAAGTAGTAGATACAATAATTTAATGAAATGGATCGATGCAACTTCTTTATCTTCGAAAAGTCCTTAATGCAAGTAAGCTATCAGATTTTGTTCAGAAGATATTAAGAAATTCGGGCTCAAACCTATACATGATGTAGAAGGATGCAAACCACCAGGATTATCAACGTACAAATGATCTTACTTGTCTCCTTGTGTATCAGCAATAAGTTGAAGTTCAACTAGAATTTTTAAAGGCTTAATTTACGTACTAATGCAACTACAACGCTATCACTTTGATCACAATAAAGAAATGATGATTTATATAATCCCAAATTCTCTTGGAAACGATATGGTGTATTTATGTGACGGAACTTGTGATGATATTGATGACGATGACGAGAGCAACGCCAGTCCTTTGTGGTGCGAAGCATGCGTTGCTTGCTCTTTACTTGTCATTTTCAAGTTAGATGGGAAGTATCTCGCCGGCCCTTGTTTTTGCATTGATTTGAATTGAATAGCGAAGAGTAAGAAAAAAGCAACAGTTATTCTACCACTTCTTCAACTCATGGTCATGAAGCTGTGGCTCGTACATATAATGTGCATTCAAATATTTGCTTTTCTGATTTAGTATAAATACAAAGTGATAATTAATCCATATGACCAAGGTTTTAAATAGCCAATTGCAAGTAATATTTGCTTTTCTGATTTATTATAATACTCAATCATTCAAAAACTTAATCAGTTCATCCGTAAAAACTTTAATTGTTCTAATTTTTCAACTTGGTTTTTAAATTTTCGGCACGATTTGTTTTAATATTTACATATTAATTAATTGGTCAATTTTAGTAAATTAATAAATTTTTATAAACTAAAACAAATCAATTAGGTTTTATTTAACAATCTCTTTTTTAATTAAACTTTAAATTCTTTGATAAGTAAAGATAATCTCTTTCAATCATACTTTAAATTTTTTAATTTTATTTAATATTTAACCAATTTTGTGACGATCAAGTACTGGTTCTTTCGGTCTGAGTTTTAAAATATTGATAATACCAATGATAGCACATCCTAATTAAGGTTTATATACACACGATCTAAATTTTAAATAACGGATTACAAGTCAAATTAGCAAATCTCAATTTACAACGATTGCTTATGATTCAATTTCCACTCGGCCACTTCTACCTGCTGCTGGCATATGGTTGACGGATATGGATAAAACCGGAAACAATGTCCATCGCTTAAACAACCCTTCCACCCTCCAAGAAAGAAACGATTATTTGGCTATCATGTCAATGGCTTTAGCTCAATGCAATTGCTAATTTGAAGCCCTTCTCTATTTCAACTTTATATCATTATAAAAATTAAACTCCATTTTGTCACCGGATATGAACTTTACAACAAAGAGGATTCAGACTGCCTAAAGGTAATACAAAAACAGTAGCACATCAATCCAATAGCACAAATCTATATGGTCATGTCAAAGCATGGCGTTTGTAAAAGTGTAAACCCATTATTCTAATCTTACAAAGTTTGAGTTAATTGACAACTTTGAGCCCCTCCAAATTTCAGCAAATGTTACCATTTGATACACTTTGAATGTCAACAATGAGCCCTTAATAACTTTCATGTCTATTTACATTCCAATGTAAAAGTTGGTGTACACGATAATTTATACAATGCAATAAGTCTATAATGCTTGCTTCTCAGGGTATGAAGTCCAGAAAATGGACAAGTTTCTTCTCACAAGTTTATATAGACCAATCCTTCTCCCTTAAGATAACTAGACGTCTCAAACTCAAGGTCTATCTTAATCCCAGATATGCATGCCCTCACCAAGGACCAGGACCAGATCAATCCAAGAATTCAGCATTATGTCAGAAAATGCATAAAAAAATGACCCAGCACGAACACCCATATCTAATTGATGTCAAGTGGTGGTTTAAAATTTTCTTGTAGAAACTGGTAAAGTTCATCTACTACCAAAGTAAGATATTCTTCTTGTGGCAGAAGAGTGCCTGGAACCTCAGACGAATTTGTTGATCCCTTGGAATTTTTAAGTGCTTTTCCATCTCTGCCTAATCTCTTTGGAGATCTTGGATTTGCTACAATCCAGAAATGGTATCTTTCTATCCAAAGTTGCAAAGAGTTCAAGGAATTCATCTCAGCATTGAACTGAGTCAAGCAAAACAGTCAAGAAAGCAGCAGGGGCATACCAAACGCCTTTCCTTTTAGTTAGTGCACATCTACGTTCAAAATCTGGGGTTAATTTCCTAGAATTTTCATAAATGTGTGAATTGTACTGGGATTCAATCACCTCCATGTTCTTTACATGTTATACATCATTCAACACGAAACCAGGCACTTGGATCCCTAAGCAGCCAGTACCTGGTAGTTGAAGGATAATAAAAATCCGTTTATTCCAGTTCAGCAAATGGTATGCATACCGACAAGATGCTGACAATCTGTTCTTATATTGAAAGCTATGTAAAGGCTCATTGAGCTGGAGCAAATCCATGATTTGGTTGAATATCGTACCATCCACAAAACAAATATCCTACTATGGGGACTGTTAGTCTTTAACAGTGAAATGACATCTAACTACACAGAATAAATCAATTGAGTGCTCAAAAAAGATTATCCTGACATCCACGTGAATGATAGTGAGATCTCGGTATCATGCATAACCCCATTATTTTGTCGCAATCGCAATCCATTTATATCTACACGGTGATAGTGAAATAGACATACCAAGTATACATGCTGGTATCTTGACTGAATGCAATTGGAAGGGGACCAGCCATGTAGAAGCAACGGCAGCATAGCTGTTGGCTCTGCCAAAACCCATTTTGGCATCATGAACTATTCTTGTGGCAGCACAAGCTCCTCCAATGACCACAAAATCATCTACTGAATGAACCACACAAAATTTTGGTAAGAATTAATAATTTTCGAATAGAGGATACCCCATCTAAAGAAGACAAAATGTCTGTAGCAAGTTCTGTGCAATAAAAAAATCAGATTTAGGAAATTATGGGGGATAGAACAAGATCAAAGGAACATACATGGCACTGAAGATTGAACAAACATTGTTAAGTACCACAAATAATATGCCACAGGAAAGGTTAGGAAAATGTAGAAACACATTGATAATAATGCAATGATTTTAATCAGAAGAATATTATTATGAAGTCCAGAAACACTGCACCTATTAGAGATGAACAGAATATTCAACAGATGTCTAGGTCTATAATATCAAGAATCAACACAAATCTCCACCTTATTAAAGATTTGGAAAGTTTCTATCTATAAGGTTTTGAATAAAATCATCATTAAACTATAGTCAATCATCACCACTAGTTCGAACAAAAGTATTTAATTCCCAAAGACAAGCCTGTCAAAACCTAAAGAAGGTTGAACTTGACTTATATTTGACCTCCTGTATGAGAAGGAAAATCATCTAACCCTTAAATTTGGCAAATTCAGACAATTAAGCCACAAAAATTAACATAGTGAATTAACATACATGCTGATGTAAATGATAAAATCCATATATACAGATTATAGTGCAAACCCGCTTGGCAGAGAAAAAAAAACAATTGATATGAAAAACTTGCTCCTCCTCAAAAATCATAATTACCAGGCTAACATGGTCAATGGGGATAGGGATTTTGATACGATGTGTTCGTACTCTCTTCAACAGCATATGATGCCACGTGTTATATGTTGCCCCACTATCTTGACATTTACGGTTTAATTGCTGTCATTTTCACATCTGAGGGCTCAACTGAGTTTCCTACAAGACAATGGTCATGGTTATTGAAGCTAAGTTTAGATCCTTCAACATGGTTTTTCCTAAATTGAATGGAAAAAGAGCGGGAAATAACAATTAGATTATCCCCCATCATATTGAAACAAAGAAAAATGTCTAAAGCATTTTACAGCATGATGAAAAGGAGAAGAATAAACAGTTTGAAGTTTCACGATCACATCAAAACACATGCTTTTTCAAGTCTTCTACATCTTTTGGGTTGAGGGTTTTGCCATTTAATTAACCATTTGGTATTTCAAAAAATTTGGACATAAGCTAAAAAGGATGCATCCTAAGTGCAATGGTAATTAAACAAGAGCAAAAGCAATATAAATGCACAACACACAGTGCATCACATGAAAAGAACAGAAACATACTCAGACTATCAAGCATGAATAAAGCATTACACCAACAAATACAAATATAATTAGCACATTGCGTTAGTTTCCTGCAAAGTTCCATGGACTATCTGGTGAATTTATGAAGCGAACCAAAAAGTTCTAATATCAACATTGCAATTCATCTTTAGGCCGGTCAGGGTACTCAAACCAGGTCAATCAACAATAGTTGCCTGCCAATTGATTTTTCCGGCTCATTGGGCAATGTCATTGAACACAGACCTCCATTCTTCAACGGTGAAAACATCAGAAATAGTTCATACCACAAGGATATTTCTGTTGGATAAAAAATCTCTCTAGTTCTTCATCATAGATGCTTACATTTGTCTTTGAATTTTTATTAGCAGTTATTTAACTGAAAGTAACTGAAAAATTTGTAAGCAAAACAAACAGAACCTAGCTTTAAAATTTGTATCACAATTGAGCAATAAAAAAAATTCAATCCTGTTTATAATTGTTGGTTGAATGTCACTGGATACACCATACCACACAATAGCCATGTAGCTGCACTTTCAGAAAAGGACGTAAAATTGTTTATAGAGGCTCTTGGGAACCACATGTTAACCTAGTGCTGGTTCTATGCCAGAAGCATGTGATATTATCGTTCTCAAACCATTGTAATGTAGGGTCCTGAACAATTAGTATGTCATTTTGTCCAAGATGTGGCTAAAAAACACAAACACAAACACAATGTAACCCATTGCACAAGGCTTCCCCGCTTTGCGGGGAGAGAGTCATCATTGTACCTAGCTTTCCCTTTGTCCTAGACGTGGCTAATAGCAATTAAAGACAGGTTAGTTCCTGAATGCCAGAAACTTTTGGTATTTTCACAATGAGAGAACATATAGAAACCAGTCTCTTTTCAAATTGGTCCATCTTTTCAACATAAAAAATTAACCGGAAAATGCAGGCAGAAAGATTGAAAACATCTTGGCTTTTCAATTCATAAAGCTACCAATTTTTCATCTAAACACCAGATTCCTTATCAGTGTTTGGCCTAGTGAAATCTTGGACTTGGAACTTGAAAGGGAAATTAGGAAACTATGATGCGAACTTTTCTAAAGAAAAGACCCCGGTAAATGCAGTCCAATTGCAGAGCTGCATTACTCAACGCAACACAAGCAATCCTATCTATTCATTATTTTAATTGTGATTTATGGAGTACTTCAATCCTCTTCTCTAAGGAATGTAAGCAAATTCTCAATCCCGTTATGAAACCGAAGCCCTTAACATCACAATTCGACGATTCGCAAACCACACTGGACCAAACTAAACAAAATCAAGTAATTAGCCCGTCTGAAATGTTCTTCCAGCTCTTAAGAATAAGCTTAAATTAACAGGTGTCAGAAATCATTGAAAACCCCACATCAACACTGAAAATATAAGATCTTGAGATAATTGAAATACAGCAAATAAAAGCAAAGTGCTTTAATTAACCATTAAAGATGAGAACTAAAGTTTACCTTGAACCCCGTGGGAAGCTTATCGGCAAAAGAGAAAGTAGAGTTTCAACAAAATTGAAGAGTAAGCCATGGTTGTTGACGGGAATGAAGGGTGGTGGAATTGGGAAAGTGGAACCACCAGAGTCATAAAATCCACTAAGATTTTTGGTCTTCCAGAACAAAAAGTCAGAGGCTTCCTCCATCTTTGGAATCAGAAAGTCATAACTTAGGCCCACTTTCCGATCGCTTTTCATGCAATTCTGCCTTTTGGTCAAAGTCCCTCGTGCAATTTCTCTAGGGTTTGTTTAAACCTAAAAATTGGAGTTAAATATAACTAAAAAGGGAATTACTCCATTACTTACAGTAGAATGAATATAATAAAATTGGAAACTATATATCGGATCCTGAGCCTAAGCAGAATTTCAAGGGAGTGTTGACGGCCATGAATATAAAATAATTTATATTAAGTGAAAATTCATAATTGCAATTCCATATGTTTGATAAACAAAATTTATAATTAAAAAATACGTAATAATTATAAATTATATTTTGAGAAAATTATGCAGTGATTACAGAATTAGTTAAAATGAGATTATGTTTTTAAGATTTGAAATATATTTGAAACTTGACTACATCACTTATTAGCAATGAGGTGATGGCAAAAGAAGATGATTACATCACTTATTAGCAGTGTGTTTAAAGAAATGGGAATGGGTTGCTTTCAGGACCCAGAGAACAGTTACCCTTCTTCTCCGTCAACTATTCCCTTTATGTTCATTCTTGAACTCAATTGTTACCTTTTCCATTTCAAGTCATTTTCTTAATTTCTCTTTCTTTCAACTGTTTTCTTCACAACGGTTACCAGAATTTTCTTCCAAGATGCTGCTAATTTCCTAATAACCTCCATTGTCCACTCAAACCGTTGTTTCAGTGGGCCTTTTCTTGCTCCTATAAAAATATATAGATTCTTGTCTTCCTTTTTACCGCAAGTGGTAATTTGCACGAGCAAGAACCATCCCCAGTGACTGAAACCCGCTTCTACCTCTCAACTAATTATAAGCCTCATAACCAAGTTTCCTCACGTATGACAACCGCCGACCAAATCCTCAAATTCCTACAAGCCACAGCTAACTCTTCACCATGCATAGTCATCCAACTTATTCCCTTTTTCTTCCCCTTCTATGTCATGCTAAACACTCCCAAGTTCTCGGACAATTTCCTTCAACCCTAAGCCTCACGTTTATTTCTTCAAACCACGCCTGTACCCTTGTCAGGTTTTGCACCAGCTACGAAATTATAGGTCATCTCCTCAAATTCAATTACGTTTCATGCAGGATTTTTCTTGATTCCCTTCAAAGTCATCGGTCTTCTCACACATGCCATATACTTCAATTTCCAGGCAACAGCATAAACATTTGGGTCTCTGGCTCAGAAAGCGTTTCCTGCACTGGCTCTGCTAAGTTGACATCATCATCGATGCTATATCAACCAAGAAGCATTCATTTGTCAGATAATAGCATTTGAACATACAAAAGCATACGCATTTTGGAGCTGACCTGCTCGACCATATCGATCATTCATACACCATAACCTTAAAAAAGGCTTTACGTTATACGTGTGCTCATTTATTCACATGCATATTCTCGGTCAACCAATACAGCATGACTACAATCATACAAAAGTGTCCATCAGCTCTAATTCGAGAAAAAAAACAAAAAAAACGTTGCTTCTTCTCCATGAAGCGCATCGAAGTCCAAGAGGCTCTTCTTCTCAGGCAGTCGCTCAAAGATGAGTCTGGCCAACATTTCCAGACTTGGGTTAAGTATTGGCGGAATCCAACCAAAGCCAGCTTTGTCAAATGTACCTGTTCAGGATACGGACACTATCAAATGCTAGCTCCTGCAGCTTGTACACACGCTAAGAGAGTTATGCTGGTATATCAAATGCTCCTGCAGCTTGTACACACGCTAAGAGAGTTATGCTGATATATCAAATGCTCCTGCAGCTTGTACACACGCTAAGTGAGTTATGCTGATCTTATTTGGTCTCACCCCCTGGCTTCTCCACTCCCTAAAGTAAGAGATAAAACTTGACAATGCAGCTGAATTGTATAAGCTATCCTGGCACTTTCTCACTCATCGAAACGAACAAAGCAATGGGATTCATCGAGGCCTCGAACCATCGTATTTCACATGAAGGCAACTGATGTGACTGAAAAGCTCGCAAACATAGTGAAGACTATGATAAGATTTACACCACCCAATGCAACTAGAGGCTGTCTTGAATAGGGTGGAGTGAATTTGCTTCAGAAACCTCAGTCTAGCAGTCGTTTAACAAAGAAAGTGAAGTGGTTTTGCACTGTCCAGTACTGATATGTCTCTATTTACTTAGTAACATCAGTAATTCCCCAACTTAACAAACCAACATGAAGATAAAGTTGGCAACATGAACCGCCGTAGGCAGAGAGCCGACAACGTTGCCGCCACTCACACGGAGTAATTATGAGAGCCGATATGAACAACCAACTCCAGCCAACAAATTAAGCAGAAGCCAAGTCGTGAAAAACACTGGTACCTGCCACCTACTCTTTTACTCTGTAAAATGGATGATGACTTGAGTACTGTATTCCATCAATCCCTCTCTGTTTATTTCACCCATCTTCCTAACATTTACTTGCTTGGTTGGTTAATCTTGTTAACTTTGGCATTATTATTTGTTTCATGCTTGATAGTTATCAAAGTCTCACCCTCATCCAACATTACCCATAAAAGTAGAACCTCTCCTATCGGTAACAAGGGATGGCGCCAGCCCAACTCAAGTCAGTGAGTTCAACTTGCCCTACATCTTTTTTTTTTAAACTAAAAATTCCAAACTTCACAGTGTGATCTAAAGGTTTAATTTTTTTCTAAAGATTTGTAATTGAGACAATAATTTTGGTTGGATCGGCTGTGCTAGGCCCAAGCCCATCTCTACATGTCCATAGCCCGTTTAGCCCATCAGATGTCAGAATCCCATGCAAACTCAAAGATCTACGTAAACCTAGCATCTACAACATATATA
>JANIHZ010000007.1:42809203-42824894 GCA_027478365.1 Erythroxylum rufum
TTATTATAATTAGGGTACATAAATTAAAAATAATTATTTAAAATATTCTTAAAATTTGCTATGAAACAAAATTTTAACAAAATTTTATTTCTTGACATTTTTAACAAACCAACCACTATCAATGGTAATAGTAATCATTTCTTCATCTTAACCAACCATCATAATTATAATGATTATATCCATTCTCATTCCTCTCTATATTCATTCTTATTCCTATTCTCATTACCCTCTATGAACCAAGCGCCCCCTTTGTATATTCTATTCCTCACTCCTCCAATCACTACCGTCGATAAAAACACTAAAAACAACAGCCGTTGGATCTGCAGATCATCTATCAGAAAACCCTAATTATAACTCGTCCACTCCACTGGTGACTGGTCTCTTTAGCCACTAGCAACTAGCCAACGAAAATGGTTCAGCGACTCACCTATCGTAAACGGCACAGCTATGCCACCAGGTCAAATCAGCATCGCGTCGTCAAGACCCCCGGTACTTATCTAGTCGTCGAATTATTTTGATTATTTTTTTTTCTTTCTGTATTTTGTTGTGGAGATTTTGATGGGTTTTCTTTTTTTCTTTTCCCTATGTTGTTGGGGTTGAAGGTGGGAAGTTGGTGTATCAGACTACGAAGAAAAGAGCAAGTGGTCCTAAGTGTCCTGTTACTGGGAAGAGGATTCAAGGGGTATGTGATTTAATGTAGAAGAATTCAAGTTTGAGATGTTCTATGATGATCTTAGAAATATTGCTTTTTATGTATTTGCAATGGAAAAAGATTGCTGCATTTTACATGTGTATTCAGCATTTAGTTGGCTGGAATTGTTGAATTGTGTATTTCATATTTGTTGCTGGAACTTGACGCTTCAAAGTGCTGCGTGCAATGGAGGTTTTGGGATAGGTGATTTGAGATGTTAGAATTTCTTCCGACTCAAAGAAATTATGGATTTTAAAATTTTGCTGTTACTGAAAAGCGAAGTTGAATGTTAATGTACGGTGATTAACCTTTAGTTGTGTGGTTAACTTGTTTCTGAACAATCTTAGAAAATTAAACAGTCTTAGGCCTTTCCTGAGCGGTCTGGGAAAATGAGTTCTGTTCATATTCATCAGATTTTAGATGAAAGAGCATTGTGGGTTCAAGCTGGTTGTTATTTCCAAAAACTTTACTCTAGTGAATGAAGAATGATTAACGAAGCAACTGAAGATTGTTATCGTTCCTGCACTGGAAAATCTGAGTTGTTAAGCCTCAGAAATTGACGATGACTATAAATTCCTGTAAATCGACATTTTAGCTCTATTGACATGTATTGCAGTCCCTAATGGATTTTATCATACATGTTAAAGTACTTTTACTTGTTAAACTGGTGTGATTCAACTCCTTTGCTGTTTATTTTTCAACACCGTATCTTCTTCACTTTTTCGACGGTCAATTTCTCAGTAGTTCGCCAAATTTTGATGAACCCTCTTCTTCTGAGAAGTTATTTGTTGTATCTGAAGTTCCACACTTTCATGAAGCTTGCTTCAATGATGTTCATTTGATGGGTGCAGATACCGCACTTGAGACCTGCTGAATACAAGAGGTCCAGATTGTCCAGGAATCGTAGGACTGTGAATCGTGCCTACGGTGGTGTATTATCTGGTAGCGCTGTCAGGGAGAGGTAGATTTTCATTGTACATCAAGCACCTGATTCACTTTTTTCTCCGATTTCTTGATGAGGTAATGAAATTGGTTTAAGTGCCCTTTATTGGTCTGTGCAGGATCATCCGAGCTTTCTTGGTAGAGGAGCAAAAGATTGTGAAGAAGGTGTTGAAGATTCAGAAGGCAAAGGAAAAGCAAGCTAGCAAGAGCTAAGTTGAAAATGTGACGGAGTAAAACACTTTGATCTACTAGACTTGTTGAGAGAAATTTTGCAAAAAAGAAAAACAAAACAGAACCTTAAAATCTTCAGTTTTTTTAGTTGATTATTCAGATACTTCTTATTCAATTTGTCGAGATACCATTTCCAGCTACTTGTTTATGATAGTTTGTGCTTTAGTGGCGTTGTGGAACATCTAGTATCACTACTGGTTTACTTATCCACTTCTTACATATTTAAATTGAATGAATCTACTTTATCCTTAAGATTCTTAAAGCAAGCCGTGAATTGCTTATGTTTCAGTGTCTGTCTTTAAAGTAACATCAATGTGCTCTTCAAACACTTCAAAATTCTGATTCTTCAGTTTCAGTAACTGGAGACAAAAGGTCACATCCCATTTCTAGGTACTCTGCAATTCTGATTCTTCCCTTGCCTAATATGACTTTCATTTCCAGCAGTTGATGTGGTTCTGTTGCATCCCTTTTGCTTTGGTCCGAATTATAGAAACCTTATCAAGACAAGTCCTGAATAAAGAGTTAAACTTCTTCAAGAAACCTACGGATAGAGGTTCTTCTTTTCTTTTTAGCACGTATTGCTTTACAGCGTGCTACGATTATGTTCTATTCAGATTTAGACTCATTAAGTGAAATTTAAGCAAAACTGAACATCCTGTCAAGAATGGGATTCGAACCCATGCCCTTTCGGACCAGTACCTGAAACTGGCGCCTTAGACCAACTCGGCCATCTTGACTTTACAAAATTTGGCGTTCTGAAATTTAATTCCAACAATGAAAGCTTTCTGGAGTTCCCGCGCTCTCAAAACTACTTTCTCATACTTCTTCTCGGCGACAACGTAAATGACTTCTCTCATCGCCAAGCTTCAAACTAAACTGCTCTCACTCTCCCTTTGCAGACTTATCTCATCACTAGCTCTTCTCAAAGACCCACCTTTAATTGAACCCATAAAACATGAACACCACTTTCCTAATTCTTCGCTTGACCCTTTTCACGTCTTCAGTGTTTACTCCAGAGCCGCTCCCTGCACCATCGAGAACACAGAAATCTTGCATTCCCATTTGCTTAAAACTGCATTATTTGAATGTAATATGTTCCTTTCTAATTTTTTACTTGATTGGTATTGTAAGTCTGGTGATATGTTTAATGCGGCCAAGTTGTTTGACAGAATTCCTCAACCAAATGCGATTTCTTGGAATATTATGATTTCAGGTTATAACAATACATTGAAATTCGAGGATTCGCTGAGAACCTTTTGTAGGATGCGTATTTTAGGTGTCGAGGCCAACGAGATCACCTATGGGAGTGTCCTTTCCTCTTGTGCTAATTTGCAAGCGTGTGTTTTCAGTGAACAGCTATATTCTCTTGCAATCAAAAATGGATTTTATTCGAATGGTTATCTTAGGACAGGGATCATGGATGTATTCTCCAAAAGTGGTAATTTTGATTGTGCTTTGAGGGTGTTTAATGATGTCTCTTGTGGGAATGTGGTTTGTTGGAATTCCATCATTTCTGGGGCTGTTAGGAATCGGGAAAATTGGGTTGCTTTGGAATTGTTTGGTAAAATGTGTCGAAGGTTTTTGGTCCCAAACAGTTTCACCTTTTCAAGCGTTTTGACTGCCTGTACCGCTCTTGGAGAAATTGAGACTGGAAAAGGAGTTCAAGCGTGGGTTATTAAATGCTGCGTGAAGGATGTTTTTGTGGGAACTGCCATAGTTGATCTGTATGCAAAATGTGGGGATATTGTTGAAGCTGTCCAAGAATTTTCTAGAATGGCAGTCCGCAATGTGGTTTCGTGGACTGCCATTATAGGGGGTTTTGTTAAGAATTATGACTCCATCTCTGCTCTCAAAATTTTCAAAGATATGAGAAAAATGGGAGGGGAAATAAACAACTTCACGGCAACAACTGTGGTTACATCTTGTGCTAAGCCAGGCATGATCAATGAGGCAATTCAAATTCATAGCTGGATTTTAAAAGCTGGATTCTGTTTGGATCCAGTGGTGGAAGCAGCTGTGATTAATATGTATTCAAAAATAGGTGCCATTGATTTGTCAGAGGCAGTGTTTAAAGAAAGGACTGATATCAAGAATACTGGGCCATGGGCAGTCATGATTTCTTCTTTTGCTCAGAATTACCATCCCCAGAGGGCCATTAAATTGTTTTGCACAATGATAAAGGAGGGTCTGAAACCGGATCAAGCTTGCTATTCAAGTGTGTTTAGTGTCATAGATTCCTTGACGTTAGGGAGACAACTCCATTGCTACACTCTTAAAACCGGATTTGTCTTTGATCTTTCCATTGGTAGTTCTCTTTTCACAATGTACTCAAAGTGTGGAACTATAAAGGACTCCTACAAAGTTTTTGAGGAAATTCCTACCAGAGACAATGTTTCATTGGCCTCAATGATTGCCGGTTTTGCAGAACATGGCTTGGCAGATCAAGCTTTTGGTCTTTTTCGGGATTCGCTGTCTGAAGAAACTAGACCAGACCAGATGAGTTTGGCTGCTATTCTCACTGCATGCTCTGGCCTTTGTTCCTTGCAAAGAGGTAAAGAGATTCATGGATATATTTTTCGTGCTGAAATTAGCAGAGAACCACTGGTTGGTAGTGCACTGGTTACCATGTACTTGAAATGTGGGGCTCTGAAGTTCTCAAAAGTAGTCTTTGACATGCTTCCAGAAAAGGATCAAATTTCATGTTCTGCTCTGGTTTCAGGATACGCTCAGAATGGGTTGTTGGAAGAAGCATTGTCATTATTACATGAAATATCAATCTCCAGTTTTGCCATAGACTCATTCATGATTGCATCCATCCTTGGAGCAGTTGCTATTTTGAACAAGTTGGGTGTTGGGATTCAATTGCATGCCTACGTCACAAAAATGGGTTTAGATTCAGATGTTTCTGTTGGAAGCTCACTTGTTACAATGTACTCTAAATGTGGAAGCATTAAGGATTCCAGTCAAGCATTTGATCGAATTGATGAACCTGACTTGATAGGCTGGACAGCTATGATTGCAGGCTACGCTCAACATGGAAAAGGTGAAGAAGCATTAAGAATGTATGAACATATGAGAAAAGAAGGGATCAGACCTGATCCTGTTACATTCGTTGAAGTTTTATCTGCCTGCAGCCGTGCCAATTTGGTTGAAGATGGCTATTTTCACTTTAATACTATGACCAGAGAATTTGGAATTCAGCCGAATAATCGCCATTATGCGTGTATGGTTGACCTTATTGGTCGTTCTGGAAGGTTAAAAGAGGCTGAAAAGTTCATTGAAAGTATGCCCATTGAACCTGATGCTTTAGTTTGGGGAACACTACTTGCTGCTTGCAAATTGCATGGAGATGTTGACCTCGGCAGGGTAGCTGCCAAAAAAGTTATGGATTTGGAGCCCTATGATGCTGGAGCTTATGTTGCATTGTCAAACATCTTCGCAGATGTAGGTCAGTGGGAGGAAGTTCTAGAGGTTAGACGCCTGATGAAGGGTACTGGAGTTAGAAAAGACTTCGGCTGGAGCTCCATGTGAAATACACGCTACCTGTCTTGGTAAGTCTCTGACATATGTTTTAGTATGGCATTCAGGAAAATTTCTCAACGCAAACATTATGTGAAGTTGAACAAATAAAAGGAAAACGGTAAATAAATTGATGCACGCCATCAATGAGACATCTAACTTACACGACCTTTCTTCCTTTAGTCCCCATTTTCAGAATTTGAACTCTTACGAATTGATTCCATTTACTCTCTATGCTATCGAATTCTAGGAATAAAAACATAAAGCTATAGTTAAACTCATGTAGTAGCTATGAAGGCTATTCACTTTCTAAGTTCTTAAGTTATATGTAGTCTCTTTCAGAGAACAAATTGGTCTTGTTAAATCCGAAAGTTGCACCCCTTGCACGAGGAAGTAGTCAACATCATGTGAAGAAGTGCATCAATATCCAGGACCAGGCAAGCAGAATGACTGGGTACGTGGCTTGAAAACCCATAGGGCTGGGAACTTAGTTGGGTTAGAGTTCATCTGCCAACCTCTATCAGTAGAAGCTCTAACTGCTACCTAGCCAACCACAACTGCGTTCCTGTAAGTAATCCGGCTTTCATATGCTTTCTCTTTTGCTGATATCAACACTCAAATATAAATTGATTTATAAATTTGATTACCGATCACAAGAAAATGCGCAAGTGTATTCTATTTTGAATTCTACGTTTGCTGTCTCTACCTTGTTTTAAGTTTCCATCTTAGAAATTGTTAATATGAAGAGAGATTGGAGAAATACTACTTTAAGTTAATCATCTGCTTTACCTTTGTATATATACATATTAATAGGGTTAAAAAGATTACAAGTATAAAATTACTAAAATAAGTCTATATTCACACCCTAAACTTCTGTTCTAAATGGCTAACTGAGCTTGGAAATGGTTTTTTTTTTTATAAATGGCTAACTGAGCTTGGAAATGGTTTTTTTAAAAAAACTACAATTTGGCGATAAACTGAATATTATTCAAGGTCGTTTGTAAGTGTAGAACTAATCGTTAGATACCGTTAACATAAGATGACATGCAAACTTGAAGGGATAGTTGGGCATCAGCTGTATCTGATTGTGTTACTGTTACATGTCAAATGATTTGACTTTAAACTTAGGCGTTATGTGCATCCTTCTCTGATATATACATGCTCCTTCCTGTAGCCGAATTTAAAATGTTAGGGCATTTTCTCTGGAGATGTTCGCAGAGACTTTAGCAACAGATTATGGATCATACTTCATGCAGTTCACACCAAAGTTCTTCAAAACTTATCCTCTGGACAACCAATTAAATAATATAGGAGCTTCTGCCCAAGCAGCACTGGAAATATTTTTGCCCGAGGCCACAGTTTCAAAGTGAGCAAGTTTTAAGCAAGAAGCCATGTTGAAGACTGCCATGGAATTTTAGAAACTGAGACCACAAGTCATAGAAAGGGAGCAAAAGTACCCTTTTTAATTCTTCTAGCCACCACAAGGTCTACCATCATCGACACCAGAGGAGTTGATTCCATGAAATCTACTGTATTAATAAATTTCAGTTTGATCCTCGTTCCTCAGAATTTGCTAAAACTCTTATGTTTTACATTTGTTTCTTCAAGAATTTTTAGCTGATAACATTTCTTCTATATTGAAAGGGAAACAAATTCATTAACATCACAGCCCGACGTTGCCGGCCTCATGAAGCAGTACAGTATCAAAGATTGTGAACAGCAAGTCAGCACTTTATATGCACAAATTATAATTATCAATTTCGATTGAAAATTAGTATCTCAAGTTCACAAGACAAGAAACAAGTTTAGACGTAGATATGTACACAAATACGTATTTTATAAATTTACATGAGGGCATTCCTGTTCATATTAGCCAATTCCCGCATTACAAGGAGATGATGAACTCTAGTACCAAACGCCGTGGAAACGAACGGAAAATAAATCACAGCTGCAAAGATCTTCCATCAGTCATTGCTTCCTTTTCTTATCCATTTCTAGCTGCATCGCTATTTCTCTACCAGTCAAACATGCTCTATCGTGGGATAAATTTTAAACTGCCTAACTTTGACCCTATGCATGAAGAAAACGTAAATTGAATTGCTGAAAACAATTTATAAAAAGATTTAAAGGATAGACCAACCTGGAGGACAAAAACTTGCAGTCACTATTAATTAGTAAAGTTTCCAAACTGACCTAACTTGACCCTGTGGCATCAACAAACTGCAAGTTTCAATTCTGAGGTGATATAAAACAGAAGTGAAAATATAAAAAATGGAATTACTGATCCTTCAAGAGAACCAACCTGGTGCATGCAAGCTCACATTGCGAACTAAATGCATCAGAAACTGGTGTAGCATAATAAGCTTGGAGATGCTAGAAAAGCCTCAATTGCACAGCCCTGGTAGCAGGTGCAAAATGACATCTGAAAGTTCGAAGAAATGGATAAACAGCCCACTGTAAACCTCTTTCTGAATCATGTTATCCCAGTTGGAAGCTTCCTTCTTTTTAGTTTTTTGTCCCTGACACCGTCATAGAGAAGTTCATAGGCAAAGTAAGTTAAGTGATTTTTCTTCAATAAATCTTCCACTACAATCTTAGGTGCTGCAACCACCTTTTTATCAGCCTCAAAAATTGTACCCACAACCTCGGGGACGATACCATTCTGCACCATAAGATGGATAATTCCTACCGCCTGATGAACTCTATGCTGCAGGCACAAACAATTTATTACTCGGCCAAATGTTGCAAGTGATGGAATGAAACCTGTTTCAATCTTTTCTAGGAGAAAATTGTAGGCTGAATCAATGTTGTCTGTTTTGCAGAAGCCATCAATCATGACACGATATGTATAACTGTCTGGAGCACAACCTTTATCACTCATTTCTAGGAAAAGCTTTTCTGCCATCAGCATATCCAGCTGGTCCGAGAAACCCTTAATCATGATGTTGTATGTAGCTCTGGTATGAGACATTTTATACTGTTCTTCCATTCTACTAAAGAGATGGAAGGCTCCATCCAAATCCCCATTGTTGCAAAACCCACTGATTATTGTGCCAAAACTGACAGAATCTGGAGTTAGACCCATGTTCCCTATTTCCTCAAGTAACTCCAAAGCCTTGTTCACTTTCCGAGCTTTACAGAGGCTCTCTATAACTATATTATATGTGATGATGTTAGGAATGCACCCTTTCTGCAGCATGTTATTGAAAAGCTCCATCACATCTTCAGTCTTTGAAGCTTTGCAGAGGCCATTTAACACAGAGTTGTATGTAATCACATCAGGAGTAACACCATTTGTCCACATGATATCAATAATGTCAATTGCCTTTTCCATCTTAAACTGTTTGCAGTAACCATCGATCAAAGTATTGAATGTAAAAATGTCTGGCAGATATCCTTGGGCAATTGCATCATTCATTAGGTTAACGGCATCAGAAAGACAACCCATCTTGCACAATCCATTTATCAGTATATTATATGTCCAAATATCAGGGGCACTACCATCTTCTGGCATCTTATTCATCAGCTGCAAGGCTTCTAGAATAAGTCCTTGTTGAGACAAACCTCTAATTAGCGTATTGTACAGAACAATACTTGGTTTTAACCCTTTCCTCAGCGTGTCATCAAACAGTGCCATGGCACGGTCTGTGTCACCATCCTGGCATAAACAACTTATAAGGGAGCAATAAGTAAATTCATCAGGAACAAAACCCTTAAAAATCGCATCATCAAGAATTTTTTCAGCATTTTGTATCATGCCCATCTTACAATGCCCATGAATAATAGTATTATAAGTAAAGCTATCAGGCTCTAAACCTTCATTAACCATTTTATGTAGATAGTTTTCAGCTTCTACAACTTTACTGCTTTTACACAATCCACAGATTAATGTGTTATATGTCACAACATCAGGAGTTAGCCCTTCCTTGGTCATGCCATCCAATAAACTGATTGCCCAATTGACTGCTCCTTTTCTGCTGAAGCCTTGGATGAAGACATTACATGTAAACAAATTTGGGCAAACTCCTTTCTTCAGAATTTTGTTAAACAGTTTCTCACCTTCTTGGGTACACCCCTTCTTGCATAGTGTATGTATAAGCTTATTAAATGCAGAAATCGGAGGCAAAATCCCCGACATGAGCATTCTATTAAACAATTCATATGCCTCAAGTTGATGATTCTCTTCATAGAACCCACTAATAACTGTACAGTATGCAATTGCATTATGTTCACACCCCTGACAAGGCATATTGTTAAGGAGCCTCAGGGCAGCATGGGGCCTTTTTGTCCTACAAAATGACTTCATCCTAATTGTGAAAGTGCAGACATCAGGAGTAATCCCTTTATCTTTCATTCTCAAATAAACTTTATGGGCTTGATTGAAGTACCCGTACCCTACCAATATATTCATAATGGCATTGTAAGATAATACGGACGGTTCACAATTATAGAAGTCCATTCTCTCAAACAAATCAACAGCTTCCTGAACCTTTCCTTTCTTTCCATAGCTTCTGATTACTCCAATATATACTTTCTCCATTAAATTGCTGTCAATATTCATCCTCATGTCCATGAGCACACGCTCCATGGCCTCAAACTCCCCATGAAATCCAAGCATGTCAATCATGCACTTATAAGTAATAAACGTGTGTACAAACCCATCTTCATTTTTAACAGAATTGAATACTTCAAGAGCTTTAAGAGGATGCTTTTGGTACTTTATGACAGCAGCTACATGCTTAGGAAGCAAAGTAGGACTCATACCAAGAGCAACAGCAGCTATGTAATTAATATACTCAAATTCTACTTGCTTCAATTTTCAAATTTCCTTGACAAAAAGCACAGGGCATGAATCATCGAAATGCAATCCGTGTAACAATCATAAGCAAGCAGTAAAAATTTTTCGGCGTCAATTAGTAAATACGAAGCAAAGAATTGCTAGAATTATATCTTTCAAAAATTTTCCTAATAACCAAACAGGAAAAGAAGAGAAAATAAGAGAGTTTTGGGGGCATGAAGTACCAGTTATTTGGACATAAAAACCGCAACGGTTCAGCACAGGTGAGTGTGAGTTTGATTCGTAGTAGGGCTCAAAAATTCGGTCTTTAGATTTTATAAGTAGACGAAGAGTATTATTAACCTGCGGACAGTTCTATTTCGGTTTAACCCCCCGACGGCTGAGATCCTCCGATCCTTCTGAAGGACCCACAATTCGATCAACTAATGCTCAAAGAAAAAGACAGGAGATTGTTACGAATGAAAAGTTAAGAGGGCTAATCAATTCCAACCTTTTTATTTTAAATCTTATTTATATAGAATTTATATATTTATGTGGATCAGAATAGGTTGAAATATCCTAGCAAGGATCAAATTAAGAGGAATAGGGTTGGAATATCCTAACGAGAATATGGTGCTTCAACCAATACAAGAGGGACAAAAAATGACTCTAGTTGAGTAGTCACTAATTAAGGAATCCCAATAAAAAATTAGAAATGCCAATAAAAAGTCAAAGTTAGAATAGTAATAAAATTATTGATTATTTGGTATGAATTTTTATTATGGAAGTTAATAAATATATTAGTGTTTGGTATCAAATACTAAGAAGGGTGATAACAATTTTTTAATAATATTTAATTATTATATGATTGATTTTGTAAAAATTTAATTAAATTGGTTTATATTATTTTTAAATAAATAAATAATTACATTAATTTTTAAATAATTGTATATGATATTTCTTATAAGAATAAAATTTACAACTATAATGAACTTATATTATGATATAAAATCATTGAAATAAAATAAAAAAACAACTTGAAAAAATAGAGAATTTCAGTTAACATAAAAAAAAAACAAAAGAAAAAAAGAATTTCAATTACTTACATTTATTTATTATTCATTCAATTTTAGGTTTATTAAAATTCATTTGATATATTTCAACCTTTTTCTTTTCCATTACTATAAAACCAATTAAAAATTAAGGAATGTAACGTACATAACCATTCCCAAGTTACCAAACGTATGCACTGGGGATGAAATCATCCCCTCTGCTCCTACTATTTCATCCCCTTTCAGCCACCTTACCCTCGATAACATTATGCCCATATCCCCCTCCCACCTCTGTCACTCTCTCCGTTACTCTCTCCACCGTCTGCCTCGACGGGAACCTCTCATGTTTTCTATTCACAGCCTCAAAAAGCCCTGATAAATTCAACACAGAAGACAAGGATATTCTATCGAATGCATTTACACTTCCACATCATATTGGTTCATCTCGAAATAATTGGTCACTGCATTTATTCCCCTGAACTTTATTGCGGCTACGTCCTATGCTTCTGATGCTTAGCTGCCACCACCATTTGCAGCAGACGTCAAAATAACAATGAAATCCAAGATGCAGTGAAGATACATTGGTGAATGCTAATAATTTGCTGTTATACATGGAGCAAAAATGTCAAACAAAGTATTACCGGGTGCCAAGGTACAGATCCTTGTTTTAGGCAACACGACCTATTCTTGGCCGCCAACGCCCTGTTGATGATGCCTGCTGAAGCATGTCAAGCATCACTAGATGAACTTACAGTAACTAGCAAGTCATAGACAGATGAATTGCCAAAGATGAACCTCGTGACACCTCTGTATATGGAAGCTCCCCTCGAAAACCCGCTACTCTTCCTATCAATCATTTTTACAGAGATTATTATGCAATGTAACTGAAGGAGAATTTTGAACAAATGTTGGTCTTATGTCATTTTATACCTCCTCAGGGATGCAATAAATTCTTGCTTGGACACATGCTTCATTTCCTCCAATTCCTTAGCATATTAAAAAATCTGATTAAGATAATAACCTCACTTGGTAAGTGAATAATCAAGTAAAAGCCAAAGTACCAACAGTATTAGTATATTATTGGGAAGTTGGTTGTTGCTGCAAGACCCCAGTATTTAAGAGCTGCTAAGTCTTAAGCTCTAGCTGCTTTATCTTCCATATGATATCCACCTAACACAACCCAAAATTTTGAGTGAAGGAAAGGTAAATTTCATGTCTCTCCTGTTTTTATCTAAAGAAATGTACAAAGTTTACGTTCCTGAAAAACAAAATCCAAAAACTAAACTAAGTAGAGATGCTAGGTCTCACCCATATATACTGTGGTAGTATAGTTCATATGTTGGAGTTAAGAGCCAAACATCCAAGATCCCACATTCCATGCAAAAGGCAAAAGAAAGAAATTTAAACACCAACATCATTAGAAAGCTCAGATGTTGCAAATGTAGGTATATCGATACTGTATTAATATAGGTACTGATGCTCTTGTATCCTACTGTTCAATGTATTGTGATGCTCTTGTGTCGTACTGTTTGCTACTTGTATCCTACTATTCATTGTATCGTGATACTCTTGTATCACACTGTTTGGTACTCTACTCTTGTATCATACTGATGCCGTACTTTACGGTACTCACAACTTCGCAAGGTATATATGCAAGTTTCTTTTCAGTCCTACAATTTTTTAGGTAGTCACTGCAAACCCTTTATAAGAAACCGAAGAGAAAATAGAGACAGAGAGGAACCTTTTCTGGCCTGACCCATCCTCTTACAACTGTTATCCCATTGAAGTGCTTCATATCTACCTGTCCACCTGTGCCTTCATGAACGTGGCCATTGGGCAGAGAAGGTTTAAAAGAGCGTAACCATGAGTACATTGTTGGATGTTTTTTACTTTTCCTATAAAAATGGATAACATTTAATTGTATTTTTTGGTTTTTCAAATAACATATCGATTAAGTTACGTAATTTAATCCGGATAAAGATAATAAAGTGACTTAATAAATGATCTAAATCAATGAGTAGAAGTTCAAGTGAAAAATGGATCCTGATCAGTACAGACTGGACCCATATCGTGTCTGTGATGGGAAAGCTCGATATGGAAGCTATATATATAGGTTAATGTCTCTTGCAGTTATTCATATTATTCGTAACTATAAGGATTCTTTAACTCGTTAAAAGAGCTTACATTTTAAGAAAACTGTAGAAAGACGTTGACTACGTCCTGGTAAGCAATTCCCATGAAGTCGGCAGAGGATTCGCGTTCGTTTCGGCTTCGGAAATCTCATTTGAAGTTATGGAACTGAAATCAAGTATTTTCCACTTTTATTCGTTTATTGCGCTTTCAAGTACGATCCGGGATCTGTAACTAAGATACCATTACATGTTACACGCGGTATCAAAGCAGTAACATGATCGAGTGGTTAAAAACGAAGATTTTTTTATTTTTCTCCATAAGGTTTTTGGATAGTTAACTTTTGTTTCTCAGTTTTCTCTTGCTTTTTATTGTATGAAATTGGTATAAATGTATTTAGCCTTAAGAAACGGGTTGAAAACGAGCTTGAAAGCACAAAAAATGGCCTGAAATTCGCTGGACACGTGTGCCACACTTGTCTGACGGCACACAGTACGGCCCTTAAGGCGGTTAGTCTGGAGCGTGCGTTGCACGCGCTCGACACATGGCGCAACGGTTTTCTGCAATTGTGGGATTTATAAGGCACATTTTCACGGTCATGGGAAATGGTTAGGAAGGTGAAAAAATTGGTTTTGTGCAATTGTTGAACTATATAAGGTTAAGTCATTTTATTTGGTACATTGAGACTTAATTAGACTTGTTTAAAGTGTGAAATGAACTTAAATTGAGGTTAGATTAATTGAGTAAAAAGTTAATTTAGTTATGGATTGTTAATTGAGGTCATTACTTAAGGAATGTGTGGTTAGTAAATAATGTGTCTAATGTTGAAATATATGGTGTGTTCAAGAATGAATGTGTTCTTATGAACAGAAATGTGTTTCAAAGGATTTATGTGATGTGAATTAAATATGATTGTTTGTAAATTGAGAATTTGTGTAATTATATGTAATGTGTAAATACATAATGTATTTATTGGTACATTATTGTAAATGTTTATGTTCATAAGGTATGTTAAGTTGTTAGATATGAAAGATCATGTTCAATTTGAGAAAAAATGGAATAAAGACATGTGTTATACACTACATCTTTTACATGTGATTATGAAATCTGAAATGTTTTTTTTAACTGCTAAGTCCTAATCGTAGGTAAATAGGCATGCCTAGAAGGGTTGACAACTGCTTCTGTAATCATACACTAAGGTGTCTTTCATAACCAGACACTAAGGTGTCTTCTGTGACTAGACACTTCAGTGTCTTCTGATTTTAGACACTTCTGTGTCTCCTGTTTCAAAGACTTAAGTCTCTTTTGTTTTAGATACTAAACACGAGTATCTTCTGTTTTAGTACTATTACCCACTTTTGTAAAAAGGATTAGTAGGCTAACTTGTTTTGTATTTTGTTACATGCTCAGTTCTGATATAATCAAGCTCTGTTCTGAAATAACTAAGTTATGTTCTGCTATAATCAGAATTGTTTTGATACAGTCAAGTTCTATTTGGTACTTTAAAGTTATGTTATGATAATATGGTATTTTGTTTTGATACTTGTAAGCTTTGCTCTGAAGCCAATATATCATGTTTTGATATGTTATATTCTGTTTTGAGATACATATTGTTTGGATTGCACTTTAATATGAACAATTAAAGATTGCTTGAGATGTGATATGATTCTGTATATGTAAATGTTAGACGACTGTTACAAATAGTAGCCAATTTATATCTTGTTTAGTTATTTCCCCACTAAGCTTGATGCTTAGCACTTGCCTCCATGTAGGTTCTAATAAGAAGGTTTAAAGAGTGGGACAAAGATAACAGTTGGAGCCAAGAAGATTGTGTTTTGTTTTGGAAATGTTCAGTTTGTTTTTGAGTTGTATATAATGTAATGAGACGTATTGGAATTTGTATTTTATTTGATGGTTTGTAATAACCTTAATACAAGTTGGATTTGGATTTAAGGCTTGTATATGATAAGTACCACACGTATGTTATGTTCTAAAAAAGCCTATTTTATGAAATATCAGAGGAATTAAAAAATAAGCGGCTGCTTTATTTTTTTTAGGGGTGTTCATGGTAGGGTAACCTGACCCATTCATAAGTAACCTGAACCTGAACCTGAATATCAGGTTCGGCAATTTCACGAACCTGAACCTGAACCTATAGGATCGGTTAACCTATTTTCAGGTTTGGTTTTCAGGGTAACCAGAACCTATTCATATCAATATATATGATAAAAAATTATTTAAAAATTTGGTGAAAACAAATACAAATTATTCATAAAAGTATGCATATAAAATCTATCAAAGATTAATCCAATATGTTAAACCCAAGCAAAGTAAAAATAAGCCAAACAA
>JANIHZ010000007.1:42952087-42962119 GCA_027478365.1 Erythroxylum rufum
GGCATGGAGAAGAGGGCGGTTTGGATGGATTGCGTGGACCGAGAGAGAACCGTTGGATTAAATGGACGGTTGGGATGAATTCCGTGGAGGGGGGGAGAATGTAACCGTTGGATTAAATGGACGGTTGGGATGAATTGCGTGGTCGTTCATCCCAACTCGTCGTTAGTATATCTACTTAAGGAATGGTAATAAAACCACTCGTGGCCTGCCAATGCAAAAAGAAGGGAATGTCTTAGATGGCCTTCTTGTTCCTAGGATTATGCAAATCCAAATCCTCCGTTTTTACCACGTCACTTTATTTCATACTTCTCTTTCTCTGCATCTCATTGTCAAAATCAAGGCTGATTTTTTTATTTGATTGCGCTCCACTCACCACGCAATCTCTCCTCAACTTCTTCGCCGTAAGTTGTCTGTCTTGTCCCTGATTTTGTTCAGTTTCGATCTCAACTTTTATGATTTGCTTCCCTTGGACATTGTAACCCCAAGTTCATGTGTGTTTGGCTCCCTCTTTTTCTTTTTTCTTTTTTCTTTTTTCTGTGAAGCAAAAGGGAAAGACAACACTTCCTGACCTACTGTCCATTTTAGTTCGGACATGTCAAAGATTGGATCTTTATTTTTTTTTTTATGAACTTGGAACCCCATTACGTTTGAGTGGTCCGATTAATATAAAGACCCATTAATTTATCAGTTTTCCCCTTGTATAATGTACCTTCTGTTTCTGCTGCTAAAGTATGATTTAATGGTGGTCCCTGTTTCATAATTGATGTTTTTCATTTTCTGACAGTTGAATCATTCTAACGAGGGTAGTGTGGCAAGACAAGATATTAAGGTTGACCTGCAAGCCGTTGACTTCGTCATAGATTAATTTGACTTTTAGTTTAATGATAACACTTATTTACCTTATCACTAATTTTAGCATCCGAGTATTCAAAATCTTTCATGAGCAACCTGATGAAAGCAGGCTTTAGCTTGTATCTCCTCTGCGCCCAACTCTGTGTCTAAAGGTTGTGATCATTCCATAACCAGTGGGTTTATTAATCGCCGGTCTCTCTGATATATCCTGCCAGCAGAAACTTGAAATTTAGGGTCTCTCTTAGTCGACTGAATTTGGGTGATATTTTTTTCGTATTTACTTTCTTATGAATGGTTTTGTTCTCGACTCTAGCCATTTCGTTTACTTAAATAAAGGAAGAAACAGCATTTCAGGTGCCTCATGGCAACAAAAGGAAACCCGGGAGACAAGAGAACTAGGAGGTCTCTGTCGATTGCTGTTGCTTCTGGTTTGTGCTTGGTCTTCTATCTGTTGGGTGCCTGGAAAAGAAGTGGCTTTGGAAAGGGTGATATTATCGCTCTCGAGATCACCAGACGATCTGATTGTGCTGTCCTGAACAATCTGAATTATCAGACTAGTGGTGATGATGTCATGCTCGATGCTTTGAAATCAGCAATTAAAGAATTCAAGCCTTGTGAGGCCAATTTTACAGATTACACGCCCTGTCATGATCAAATGAGGGCAATGACATTTCCGCGAGAAAATATGATATACAGGGAACGACATTGTCCTCCTGAAGAAGAGAAATTGCATTGCCTTATTCCTGCACCTAAAGGATATACGACTCCATTTCCCTGGCCAAAGAGTAGGGACTATGTACCATATGCAAATGCACCTTACAAGAGCTTAACAGTCGAGAAGGCTGTTCAGAATTGGATACAGTATGAGGCCCATGTGTTTAGGTTCCCTGGTGGAGGAACACAATTCCCTCATGGGGCAGATGCATATATAAATCAGCTTGCATCGGTCATCCCGATGGACAATGGAATGGTTAGAACTGCATTGGACACCGGATGTGGGGTATGCAGTTTTTACTTTTTATGTTTCCAATTATTTAGTATGGTAGTTTTGCCTGCTTTTTCACTTCTTTATTTTCCTGTTGAATTTTTGCCTCGTGCGTAGGTTGCGAGTTGGGGAGCATACCTTTTCAAAAAGAATGTCATAGCCATGTCTTTTGCTCCAAGAGACTCCCATGAAGCACAAGTTCAATTTGCATTGGAACGAGGTGTTCCAGCTATTATTGGCGTCCTCGGAACTATCAAGCTGCCATATCCCTCTCGAGCCTTTGACATGGCCCATTGTTCTCGGTGTTTGATTCCATGGGGTGCCAATGGTGAGTATAATTGTCTTAGAGTTTGCTGAGTCTAAGGTGTAGCTGGTCTTTAGCACAGCACAAGAGACCACATGCTTAGTAAAATTTTTTCTATTGAAATAATTTTCGCGCTAATAGCGTGTTGAAGCTTGGTCAAGTTAAACCAGCTTGCCCGTTAATTTTCCAGGAGCAAAATTCTTCTAGTTTTGGAAACGTAAGGAAATTTGAAGCATTAGACAGCCAAGATAAACTAATTAGTTGCAACATAAATGATTGCATTTGAAGCTTTCAAAGTCTATGCTCTGTTAGGCTGAATTTCTACTTGTTTGGTTATGAAGCTGAGTGTTAGTGATCAGAGCTTCTGATAAGATCATAATTGGACACTTTTTCTACAGATGGGATGTACATGATGGAAGTTGATCGTGTTCTCAGACCTGGTGGCTACTGGGTCCTTTCTGGCCCACCTATTAACTGGAGGATCAATTACCAAGCATGGCAGCGTCCTAAAGAGGAGCTTGAGGAGGAACAGAAAAAGATTGAAGACATTGCAAAACTCCTTTGCTGGGAAAAGAAACAGGAGATTGGCGAAATAGCAATCTGGCAGAAGAGAACAAATTCCTGCCCTGAGCAAGCTGTTCAACCTACAATTTGTCAGTCCACAAATCCTGATGATGTCTGGTGAGTATATTTCCTAGTTTTCTAATGTAAATTTAAGCTCATGTACATGTACTGCTTATTCTTGGACAGAAAATTCTGAGAGAGATGCATCTAAATATTGGTAAGCAGGCAAAAAGACATACATAGTTGTTTCATTCTCTTTTGTCAAGATTCTCCTTGTTACACAAATGAAGAACATCTGAATGATCATCAAACTAAAAAGATTCACATGAAATTGTTCCTTATTCTGTCCATGGTGTTGTTTTTAATAGCTGCGAATGGTAGGAAAATTCGAAAATCAACTACTGTTTCAGTATTGAGGATCTGAATCATGTCTGTTAGGTCTTTTATGAAAAAATCAAGTGTTGCTGGAGCGGTAAATGATTATATTCAAAAGCAAATTTCAAGCTGCGTAGGAGTCGAGTCTTTCAAAATATCTTATTTGAGTTGTGATAACAATGCATTGTTTGTTACAGCATTAATCTTTATGTCATGCATAGGTACAAAAGGCTGGAAGCATGCGTAACTCCTTATCCAGAGAGTAGTGGTGCTGATGACATTACAAGAGGAGTGTGGAAACCATTTCCAGAGAGAGTTAATGCTGTTCCTCCCAGAATATCCAGTGGCTCCATTCCTGGTGTGTCTGTTGAAGCATATCTGGAGGACAACAAGACTTGGAAGAAACATGTAAATGGTTATAAGAGGGTAAACAAAATCATTGATTCTGGGAGGTACCGCAATATTATGGATATGAGTGCTGGTATGGGAGGTTTTGCTGCAGCTCTCGACTCTCCAAAATTGTGGGTTATGAATGTTATGCCCACAATAGCCGAGAAGGACACTCTGGGCGTTATCTATGAGCGTGGCTTGATTGGCATATACCATGATTGGTAATTCCTAAAAGTTATCTTTGCTTCTATTTTTCCTATCACTTTTTTCTACTAGTATCTTGTACTTCAATAGGACCCACTCCTCCTAGAATGTCAATCTGAGCTCATCATTGTTTTTGCAATAATTTTGATGATCCTCCCTACATCACTTGACATGAGAAAAACCACCAGTTTCTCACTTTGCATTACTAGCTCTGGCTTTCAGTTCATGTGGATAAGTATTGTTACCTTTTCCAGGATTTTAATGGTTCCCTTCTGTATGAACTTTAGTTTTACTTTTAGTTTCATATACATGGCTTGAAAGTAGTTAACCCTTACTACTAATCTGAGTTAACTTGTTCATTACAATTCTGTTGATAGTTGAACTCCTCGAGCGACAAAGAGCTACTAAAATTGAATCTATTCCACTTTGCTTAATATAGCTTCTATTTGTTAAAGCTATCTCTGTGTCATATATTATTCAACTGAGATTGAGCAGGTGTGAAGCCTTCTCCACATACCCAAGGACATACGACCTTATTCATGCAAATGGTGTTTTCAGCTTGTACAAAGACAAGTAAGTTTATACATCACATGAAATTGGGATGCTCTCCTGAGAAAAAATAGAAAAGATTTGCCATGTAACACTGTCTCTTTTCACTTTAGAAAGCATTCAATTGAACCTGCAATTTGGAAACATTCATATTAAAATTTTTGCAACTACTACAGGTGCACTATGGAAGACATTTTGCTGGAGATGGATCGGATTTTAAGGCCTGAAGGAACGGTCATATTCCGTGATCAGTTGGATGTGCTAGTGAACGTGACGAGAATGGTTGGTGGAATGAGATGGAACACGAAATTGGTAGATCATGAGGATGGCCCTCTTATCACAGAGAAGGTGCTGTTTGCTGTCAAACAGTACTGGGTTGCTGATGATGAGACTAACACATCCACATAACGAACTAAGAAATAGTATCCTGTGAACAGTGTTTCAGATTCAACTCTAACAAGTCGAACTTCTTCCAGTTTATCCATATTGCATGTAGCAAAGCATATTAATGTTGCTTCTATAGTTACCATTTTTATCAACATGTCTATCTTTGAGGAAGATATAGGGTAAGCATAGGTTTCTCCCATATTCCAAATTTTCTAGGTTTCATTACTTACTCCTCCTTCCAATACATTTCTTTGTCATTCTTGAATGCCTATTTTACATCTTCAGATTTGATCACAGGTCCAGTGAGAGTCCAGTAATTGCATCCTGCACATCCTCATGCAATCTGTAAAGCAATTTTGAGGCTCATCCTGATGGCTTTTTCCTTGTTAATCTAATATGAGTCTACTTTTGAATTGGATGGGAATCAAGTAGTTTTTGTGAAATTTAAGTTTCTGAGCCACTTAACAATTTAGAGCTGTCTAAGCTATTGCCATAGAGCTGTTTAAAATTCTAAATATCTTTGTCCTTGATTAGGAATGTGATAGTGGTGCATTGCCATTGTCAGGATTTGATGGTTGCCATGAAAAATCCCTTTCGTATCTTCCCTTTTTGCTTTTCATTTTGGAAGTCCTGTTTTAAGCTTTCAAGAATAGAAGTTTACAAGGAAGCTTCTGAAGGCTCATACTAGATAGTTACTTAGGCATGAACTGCTTGATCTAAGATACAAACCATAACCTTTTTCATTGCCACATAAGAGCCAAAAAGTTGCTTAATGACTATGGTTGCTCGAATGACATGATGTATTTTTTTCAAATTGAAAGTTCCAACTGAAATTTCTGTGCAAAGTAGTTCAAATAAGCAAGCAGTTTGATGTCTTCTTATATCCTTTTAAGCCAATAAGTGTGGAAAAAAGAAGCGAGAAGAATGTTTTCAATCAAAAGAATAATCTTAGAATTCCTTGCCTCAAAGGTAATTGCCATCCTGCAGAGCATAGG
This sequence comes from Erythroxylum rufum, assembly GCA_027478365.1. Taxonomy (NCBI): domain Eukaryota; kingdom Viridiplantae; phylum Streptophyta; class Magnoliopsida; order Malpighiales; family Erythroxylaceae; genus Erythroxylum; species Erythroxylum rufum. The sequence goes on from JANIHZ010000007.1 coordinate 42,957,693, forward strand.
AGCAAATACCACAGTTACAATGTGCAGAGAACGCTTCATCAGTGAAAGATTGAGGATTGAAGCTTTTCAGAAACCCTTTTGGTCTTATGGCTCAGCGGTGCGAATGATTAGGTTCCAACAGAAACAAATCTATTAGTTCTATATCTCATGACAGGTTTTGTCTGCAACGGTTCAAGGAGAAAAAGATCCCAAGTCTTGGCAACAGATGATGCATCAAATAATAGGTTAAACGTAATGCTTCATACTAAGTCATATTTCCTATTAATGGTTATTTGGAGTCTTAATGATCCACAGCAAATCCAACAAAATGTTCGTCATTGTCAATATGTGGACAGATATCCGAGACATCTCACCTAATGAAGGAAGAATTGCAATGCAACCCCAAAACAGTATAGGGTCTCATTGCCTATGTTGCGGCCCCCCCAACAAGGCCTACGTATATAGACATTTGCTTGCCAAGAAGTCGTATCATATCCCTCATTCTCTTTCTCAAATCACACTGTCATATCAGTTTTCAACACTCTTCCTCAACTTTCTGACCTTGTCCTAGCTTTAGAAATTCCCCGTCTCTACTCCCAACTGTTTCCTTGCAGAGTTTGTCTTCCTACTAGGATATATACACCTCAACTCTTATTTTCACCCACCAATTTCTTTGCGTTCAATGGAGAGCGAAAGGAAGATAACTGCGCTTCGTGATGCTTCCTTCTCTTCTTATCTCACCAGTACAGACGATAACATTGTACGTAAGCTGACAGATCCACTGCAAGAGACTTCTGGGTTCAAGAGCTCCATGCCTGAAGAAGGTGAAATCAGTATCTTTTCTGCTGAAAAATACTTCAAAATGAAACTGGACGATCAAAATCACACGGTTATCGATCCTAATCCAGTCAGGCACGTACATGCTAAAGAAATTACCGGGGTTGATCATGGGATAAGAATGAAACGTAGACCAGGAACACGGAGTGCAATTTCTGAAGTAAGTTGGAACAGCCAAACTGCGTTGTCGCCAAGTTCTATGAATAGCTTCTCTCGGAATAGGCAAAAGAAGGTCAATGAAAGATGGTTATTTGCTGTTTTTCCCTGCAGTGGTTCATGTTTGGACAAGAAGTCAGTCTATACTGATAGCCGTGTCGCTCACACAGGGATTCATGGAAAAGATTTCAGAAAAGAAATCATTACCCCAGCGGCCTGCAACCCCGCCACGTCGGGGGGAAAAGGGCTGCAATCTCCATCAAGGTTTCATGTTTCCAGCAACCAAAGCTCGGAAAAGACCATTATTGGATCAAACAGAGAAGAGTACTTTGTGTTACCAACTGTAAATTCTGGTGTTCAAAGCTTGAAAGTGATAAGAGAATATCAGAAGGTCCAAGGGGAAGAACCAAGAAAATCCATAGAGGTATTCGGATCCAGACTGTTGAGAAAGGAAGATATAGCCATGAACTTGGAGAGAAAACTCTCTGTACTGACGTGGGACGCCATACCAAAATCTCAAAGCATTGCAACAACTTCTACGATTAGCCAAGTGTACGATGACATAGAAAGTGATGCTAGTTCAGATCTCTTCGAGATAGAGAACATTTCCGGAGCTGCACAGCCGAAGTTGACAAAGCAAACCTCCTATGGGATGTCTGGTTGTATGACACCTACAAGCAGGTACGAGCCAAGTGAGGCCAGCATTGAGTGGAGTGTTGTCACTGCTAGTGCTGCTGATTTCTCAGTTGTTTCGGACTACGACGAGAAAAAAGTAGCTGAAAACAAGCCAACTTCTGGTTTAGCCTCAACAGCAAGAAAAAGCCGTACAAATGGTCTGCTGAGTTGCAAGAGTCAGAGAGCTGTTAAAGTTGCTGAAACTGCATACAAGAGAAATGACAAGGCTCGGCATACGCCAGCCAGGAAGTTAGAAACTGAGACTAAAGTGAAAGATTTTGATTTACTATGAGCTCTTGAACAGATTTTACCTTACAGCTGATCGTGTTCTATATTACGTAATGCCATTATTTTCTGTTCCACGTATGTGTGTCATCTTATTCCACCTAAATGTTACTATTTTTCACAAGAGAATTTGCGACAGAAGAAAAGGCTTCACGTTCTCATTTGTCATTCAAATGCAAAACATACTCGAAACATGAAAAGTGAATAATGATTTGGTCAGGTGATTAGACCCCAAAGACATAATAAACCACAAATATAATATGCCTGACCACCCTTGTCCAAATCATTTCCTTCTTTTCCATTTTTCTTGTTCTCTTGATTCAAAACTTGGGGGTCACTGCTGTTCTACAAATATTGTGCAGTAATAATCAAAAGTTACTGTCTTTCCCCTAAAGTAAGAGTCCACAAGTCTTGACTTGGGGTTGCTGTATGTCTTTCCACATTCGATCTCAAAAAGCAAAGGCCCTACAGTTGGATAAACATGTTCAGAAAGCAGATACATAGGAAGAGGCAAAAAGTTGAGAGACCGAGGCCGATGTCGATATGTAGCTGCTTTGTGATCATGTTTCTCCAACCGTAGGGCTTGTGAAAGCATATACTTGAAAAGTTTGTTCTTTTCTTATAGCAATCCGAACAGCTAGCAGGACAATTCAACTTCTTATTTCTATGGAATGATGATGCTTATGGGACAGAGGAGGAATATTACAGCGTCCAAGATGACATGTTCAGCTCATGAAATCCACCACATTGTATGGGTATGTTGATGACAAAGTTTAGTGGCCATATTCAATTCCATAACCAGATTTAAACCAAGAAGGATCACATCTATATCTTTCAACCAACAGAAACAAGGTTGGAAATCAGGTAAACACTGCCCTGAAAAAGAGTTGTGCAAATCCTATCCCACAGTAAAAGTTAGCTTCTGTCTAGGACACAGTCTTGATGCTGTCGACCATATAATATGAATATTTATCTGAAAGGGACACTCTTAAATTCTCTTTAAACTATAGAAATTAAGTTTTGATCTTGAAAGGCACAGATGGATATTATAATCCAGAAAGCCATGTGCCTGGTGTAATGACGAAGGATAATTGATAGGAAGCTAAGGCATATACGACTTTAATGCGTGGAGAGAGAGAGGTTTCCTATCACATTCATTCTTAAAAGGATGAAAGACAAATCCAACTTACTGATACGGAGAGAAAAACTGTTGTACTTACCCACTAATAATAAATTAAGCCATACTCACAGGCCTGGCAATGGAATGTCTTGAAGGGCCAATTAAAGTTGGATTGACAACAAATTGAAACGGTGCACATTTAATAAAAATACTTGTCGAAAAGGACCACTTGTAATGAATCCAGTAATTGTGGCTCATTGATGTACGACAAAACCCTTAAATAATGTTACTCTTATAGCAATTAAGAATACTTATACAATTTCAAGGTAAATTTGATAATAAAAATAGGAATAAACATATTCCTATTCTTGTTTCAGTCTTTAATTATTAAATCTTTTAAGCAATAGCAGTAATATATTACTATTTAAGAGTGCTGATAGTTGAGTAAAACTCGGCCTATTTATCTTAAGAATGAAAAAATCTACTTTGGTTCAGCCAGATTCTGTTGAGGCTGGACGTTGCTGTTCGGATCCATAAGGTCTATGAGTAGGGCCTCTGAAATACCTGTAAAACAGTAAAAGACACACCGGGGGTTATCGCCGGGAGGTCCCTCCGATGCTTAAATCAGTCGTTTGGTAAGGGTTCTGGTTGCCAAGAATAGAGAAAACTAGGGTTGCAGTGTCGTACCTGTATCTTGGCTGAATAATACCTTATATATAGAACCATCGCTAGGTTTAGGTCTTTACGTAGGTCTTGGTGTTTGCATGGGAAATAATCTCCTACTACTGGGCCGCCGGTGTCTGGGCTTGAAATTGGGCCTCGTTTGGCCGGCCCAACCATAAGCCCCCCTACTCCTCGGCTCTGATCACAGAGAAGGGTCGAAGGAGTACATGAGGGTTGTGCGGCTCGTCGGTGTGGCCACTTGCTATAAGGTCGATTGGTCGGGCATCAATGCCTTATGTGTAACAGCTTCGATTAGGACGTGAGACTGGTCGGGTAACTTGCATTGGGTCTAGGCGATCGATCGACTCGCGCCATACCGGGGCGATCGACTGATCACGGGGATCGATTGGTGTGCTTCATACCGGGCCAATCGATTGGATACTGACGTCTTGTAGGGTAACTAAGCCTAATTATTACTCGACTATACGTATCTTCTAGGTGTCGTTCAAAATTCGAAAATACACTTCTTTTTAACTGCCGCGCAGCTGTCATGCGTTGTCATACCTGTCCTTTCGATTGTCGCGCTGCTTTGGGTCTTTAGTAACCCTAATCTACCCTAGCTCAGACTTTTCTACGTGTTCGACTCCGGCTCGGATTTTACCGCGTGTCTAAAGCCGATTGGTGTTCCCTTTCAGCTGATGCTATAAATCTT
>JANIHZ010000007.1:43181607-43191702 GCA_027478365.1 Erythroxylum rufum
TTTCAAAACACCTTCATAATAGTTCCTAAATTATGCCTCAAGTATACCTTAATTATATGTCAATTCCTCACCAATCTTATCTCTAATTCTAACTCAAAATCATTCATTTGGCAGCTCATAACTATTGTCTTTCATGCATCAAAACAAAACAGAAACTATCCAATTCACTATCACATTCCAGTACAACCTCATCATCAACAAAATATACAATTAATCTCAATTTCATCATCATAAACTTTCTATTATAACATGCCATTATAAAGAACAATCTTTTACTTACTTGTTTAGCTCAAATTCTAGCTCAAAGATCAAGCTAATCTAGCTCTCTATGCATGCAAAAATCATCACGCATTCAAGGTGGGGATTGAATAGATTTTGGCTTAGATCAAAGGCTATAACAAGAACAACTATGTTCTGATTCTTTACCTAACTTTGTGAGGGTGAAAGCATGGATTATTATATGTAGCAATTGGACACAAACCTAGGCAAGATACAGGGATGTACAGGTGAGAGTGTTTCGGTGATGTGAGAAGAAGAAATGAACAAAACTAATTTTACTCCTACAGAAACTTAACACCTTAGATACTAGGTGTCTCCATATTACCATGACATATGTCCCTAAGCATGTTCTCCATTTTTCCTGCATATTTGTTGCCAAATGCCACCTAGTTATTAGTCCATTTGTCACTCCGTGATCAATGCCATTTGTCAATTAATTAGCTATGCCAAATATCACTTAATTATAGGCTTAGTCATCCTAATTTTTCATGTGTCAATTTGTCTTTTCACTTGACATTTTTCCTAAACCAAATATACATTTTAATTCATCAATTTTTCAATTGTACCAATTAATTCCAAATTTACTACTTGTGATTAATCAAACCAAAATGTAAGGTATAAACAATACACAATTCATATTGTGATCATTTTAAACCTTTCATACCCTGGAATAAATTAATTGATGAGTGCAAATACATTCTTTGCAATGTGTACTAAATCATAATTCCTTTGTGTATGCTATCATTATGGATGTGAATGAAATGCAATTCATAAATTTTCAATGATATAGCTTCTATGCAATAGTCTATCTAATCCCTCAATTTGAAAAACTGGTTATTACATTATTAATGTCCAGTTTTAATAATAGAATAACGATTAGGAATAATTGAAGGATAATACGTGAATGCAATATAAATTTCATCATATTTCATTTGCAATGCATATTTATCCCTTAGACTTTTTTTGCATATACATTTAAATATGTATAAGATAAAGAATGATTTAAATTATTTTGTAACTAAACTATAATCAACTGATTTGCTGTAAGTTATAAACCAATATTTAGGGTGCCACTAATTCAATAACATCCAAAACTTAGTCTCAACTATCTAATTAAATTATTACAATAAATAGATATGTTGTTTGCTAGTCTAGTCATTAGAAATAACCAAGTCAATACACACATGTAATTAATAATATGAATTATATTTGTAACTACTATGCAGCCTTCTTCTAGTGTGATTATAAAAAACATAAGATGAGATGTACCTGAGAGCCAATATATTGATGGTCCTTGTCATGGATGCATTAAATAGAGAAAACAAAGAGCTAAAAATGGGTCAAAATCGATCCATATCCCAAGGAGATAAACAAATAACGCTAAATAATTAATGGGTTAACTGTCATATTCAAAAGGGTGCAGAAGTAGCAAAGAACTTGTGGTCTCAAAAAAAAGGGGGCAGCACTTGCAAATATCTCATCCACATTTCATGGCCAATCCGAGGTCCACTATGCAGTCATGCAAGGACAATGCCAACAAAAACTATATATGAACATTATAGGCTTGCCCCTATATTCACCTATTGATTTTGGTAGGGAAGAAGACGATAATAAGGTTTCATGACAAGAGGCAGCGCCCTATGCACGTGATATCTGGTTGTCAAGAGCTTCTTAGTCTGTAGGAAATGGTCCTACATTTGGATAAATATATTTATTTATAGTAGTATTTGTTTATATTAATTTCTTATCTTTCTAGGAATGATGAGGGCCAGAGAACATCTTGCTGAAGGCTCTTGATTGATATGAGTTGGTAGATTCTATGGCCAATATGCTTTAGGATTTATTTAAACACACGTGCAATTTAAAAGGCTTCTCCCAATATATGAAATATACAACAAATATGTTGTACTGGGGAATGAAATTAAAGTGTCGCAAAGTAAAGTTTGATCTCATATCTTCCTTATGTTAGCAAATCTAAAGATATAACTAATAATTCGTATGATTCTGACATGGATAGAGTTATCAAAATCTTGATTGATTCGTCACAACGTTAATTGATTTTTTCGTGAAGGAGATGACCTTTTAAAATTCTCTTTTTGGCCCGGTAACGAGCTTGCTTCATATTGGCCCGGGAACGATCTTGCTTTAAAATCATTTGCGGAAGCTTATGAGTGCTCATGCTTATAGTAAATTAATTAATTAATTAGAAGCTAAACTTTCACTATCCAATATTTAATGGGCAACTATTAATTAGTAGGATAATTAGGAAGACCCTCATATTGACAACTAGATTAAGGACCACTGACATTAGAAATAACACGCGTTTTAGTGCATTAATCATCCATTTACTATCGCAAATTCATACACTAAGAACACTAACAGTTTGAACTATCCAATATATATTAAGAACGGAAATTTGGAACTCATATGAATCCCTTTCACAAAAATCACACAAAGAAAGAGTTGCAGAATTTCCTTCTTACCTGGTCAAACCATTTTTAGGCGCTACATGTCGTGGGGATTGGGTAATTTATTAGGGGAACCAAAGTGAACCCACCGTAGTAACAATATAAAACATGCATGATTTCTAAAACAATAGAGACGTTGAATAAGGTGGGGCCTTTTTTTATTTTTAATATATCTACTCATGATATTAATCCTTTTTTCAGGTTCCTCTAAGACTTAATTACAATGAATGATTTGAAGTTATGGAGACAAGATAGAATTAATTACAAGATCAATTTGCTTGAGAAAATTCAAAACAAGTCATGAAAATTAGTTATATAACACCAGGGATAAACAATAATAATAACAGTGAAAGTAATCAATTTGATGACCTTTTAATTAGTAAAACACTGTATAACATAGTTAATTTCTTCACTTACAAATCATGGGATGAGTAGAAATTTAAAATATTCCTGTTCGTCCATAGTTGCGATTCTACCAACTTACAACAGAAGAAAATAGTACTACTTAAGAAAACACAACGATGAATGATATCTTTCAAAGTCTTGTGCTACGCCACTAAGAATCAACACCTTTGGGTAGTCTGTATAAATTATTGACTTCCAAAGCTAAATTCAATTCAAGAGAATGAAACCTGTAATCCCAATTGGAAATTAAAAAAAAGGTTCCATGGAATAGCAATATAACGCCTGACGAATTTAGATAGTTAATCAAACAACTTTTTGTTCTTGTTATTAGAAAAAGGGAAACATGAATATATTTTTTGGTATGCCATAAAACATAAATATCCCTAAAATTCATGATCTCAATTGTTTTTTGGGTACATAGGACAGCATCCCTTAGACTCGTTGAGATTTGAATCTTAATTAGCAATATTTTGAAAGGTAATTTTAGTTCCCGACCATATCATATAAAATTCTTAATGGTTGTTACTGAACTTTCTAACGTAGTTAAAGACTCCAGAACCGTCACATAGTACGATTCTATTATGAAAGTGATCATATCTTCTTCTTTTTTGGTACAATAAAAACGCTAAAACAAGTGTTAAATACGACTAAAAGCAATACCTTGCAATGCGTGCAAATGAGTACGCAGACCAGGAGAAGGGGTGTGCCAAACACACTCCCCATGCACACTACCTGAACCCAAACGAGCTAAGAAATCGACGCATTGGTTTCCTTCGTGAAAAACATGAGCGGTTGTATACCGTATAACACCTCTAAGGTAAGAGCGGATATCATATATCAAACTAGCAAGGGGATGGAATACTAAGCTATCCGGAGAAAAGTCTAAGCAACGCAACGCTTTTATGGAATCAGATTCAACCATAAGGCCATCACAATGAAAGCCGCTTGCAAAAGCGAGACTATAGCAGACAGCCAAGAGTTCGACTACCATGATGGTGATGATCCCAACACAGTAAGAAAAACCTGCTAACCAGTTACCTTGATTATCCCGAGTTAGTCTGCCAATACCTGCTTGTCCCGAATTACCATTGACGCTCTCATTCGCGTTAAGTTTCAACCACTTATTAGGAGGGAGAACCCAAGCTATAAGGAGCGAGGCATGATGGTGAGGTAGCCCACTATAGTGAACACCAAAAGCAGCGATATAGTCCCTAAGCAACGCATTGACCTGGCTAATTTACTCACGACAAGTGATTTGCTCTCCTTCAATCACGCACTTGTTCATAGTGCACCAAATTACCCAATAGGTGCTAAGAAAGCGCCAAGTACAATGAACATTTCGGTCATTCTACACACAGTTGTTTTTAAGCCAAAGAAAGATATGTTGCTCTCGGTAGAAGTTATCATTCCATTGTACCATAGTTGTCTCCTATAGACGCTTGGTGTGAGTGCAGTCACGCAGTAAGTAAAAAATACTTTCAGTATTGGTACCACACCGCCCATAGAGAGTAGATAAGCATAGGCTTCGCTCATATCTAACTCCATTAGTAAGGAGTCGATTCTATGCCGCTAACCACAAGAACACCTTATGTTTTTGAGATGCTCGAAGTGTCCAAAGCCATCTCCAACCCGTCGGTCCATCCAAAGATGGAACACTCATGATAAAGTCATATCCACTTCTAGAGGTATACACGCACGTGATGCTACCATACCAGATAATGCGGTCAGGACCATGATGTGTAAGAGGACGAAGATTCAATCACAAGAATACATCATACATCGTCCTTTGCCGCAACTTTATGAGTATTCTAGTCAATATCATAATGTCCTTAATTAATCCAGGAATAAATCTTCTGCTCTTAAAATCCTATGTCACTATGTACTTAAGTCATCTCAGTCATTCATTGCAATAAATTGAATGGGTAGGATTGTTTAAGCATATAAGGTACAACATTAAAGAAATAGACAATCTCCTTCCAAAAAAAGCCCGATCAATATGTATCCAAAGTACACTAGGTAAGGCTAACAGTGAATCTCCACCATTAAAAACAAACTTTGGTTATGAAAACGCATATCAAAAAGCCATTTTGGAGAACCTTGCACGGAGGGGGGAATGAATTAAAAGGATTAACAGAAACCCTAACCCTAAAACCTGGGCATAACCGAAATGCAAAGGGGCAAAAACAAACTTCAAGTTTTAGAATCATGTCACTTAATGTTGAGTTTTAGTTATATTAGTAGATGTAATCATAAATTTATCCAGAAAGCAACTGGAAGATTAGTTACTACAGACAAAATTTGGAAGTCCTATTACTAACAATGTATATTGATGTTAATAATAATACCTGGTTACTAGAGGAATCCCAAAGTTCTCCAACAAACACAAAGGCAAAATGAAATGATGACTTGAATGAGATGGGACCCACCCTGATAACCTTTGCTTTCTAAGTCTCTCAAATTTTTGACTTGAGATTGGGTCCCACCTCGGCCACCATCGTCTTTAGGGATTGAATGATAAGAAAGGGCACCTCACGTGGACTCTGAACCAAAGGGGCTGTCCATCTCCAACCACAATTAAAAAGAAGGAGCTAGCTCCAGATTCACAAAATTTTCCAAAAATATAGGGATATATTCTCTTCCTTTTCAGAAAAAGAAAATTCAACTTATTAACGGTTTTCGAAATAATTAAGTTGGAATAATTTAAAAACAATTTCTTATGTTAAAATTAAAAAATTAAAGATAATGCTTTTGAAAGGTTGGCTTGGCCCAGTCATAATTATCTTTTCTTGCTTAAAGCTTGGCCTTACCCTCCTATCCTACCTCTCTTAACGTCAATTCTGATTTCTGAATGAGAATTCCAGGGCACAACCCAAAAGAGGAAAACAAAAGAAGGAAAAAAGGTGTCTCTCTTAATAGGGAGAGTCATCATCTAGTCTCTGGCTACCCGAAAGGAGACCCACAAAAAGAGATTAAACTGAAGCCTCCTCCTTTGCTCACTCAAGAAAAACAAAAACAGTCAATAGAGAAACCACTTATTTCCATGCTATCATGGAAGGAAGTGACGATCATCAGCTCCACCACCACCACAACCACCACCGCCCAAACTTCCCATTTCAATTGCTTGAAAAGAAAGCAGATGACCCTTGTTCTTCTTCCTCTCCTTACCCTTCTCTCCCTATCCAACCTAATACCAACAACGACGACAGTAACAATACTAACATCACCAGCCGCTCCACTTCTGGTCTCCAAATTGCAGCACCAGAACCATCCAAGAAACCTCCCCCTAAACGAACATCAACTAAAGACCGACACACCAAAGTCGAAGGACGTGGTCGCAGAATTCGTATGCCAGCTCTCTGCGCTGCTAGGGTTTTTCAGCTTACACGAGAACTTGGCCACAAATCCGATGGCGAAACCATCGAGTGGCTACTTCAGCAAGCAGAACCAGCAGTGATCGCAGCCACTGGCACGGGTACAATCCCAGCAAATTTTACTTCTCTCAACATTTCTCTTCGCAGTTCAGGCTCAAGCATGTCGGTCCCTTCCCAGCTAAGATCGGCTGCCTTTAATCCACACTTTTCGATGCAACAACGTAGGACTTTGTTCCCTGGTCTAGACACAACACCCCCACCAACATTCCTAAATTTTGGGACTAATACTCTGAATGCAGTCCTTCAAGCGAAGCAAGAACTGCGAGACAGCTCTTCACTGGAGTTGTCAACAGAAACAGAAGAAAGCTTGAGCAGGAAGAGAAGGCCAGAACAGGATTTATCATCGCAACAACATCAGATGGGGAGTTGCTTGCTACAGTCGAGCACTGGGGCGATTCCAGCGAGTCACAGTCAAATTCCGGCGAATTTTTGGATGGTCGCTAACTCAAATAATCAAGTAATGAGCGGAGACTCTGTGTGGACATTTCCGTCAGTTAATACAAACAACACTGCTTTGTACAGGGGCTCCATGTCTAGCGGTCTACATTTCATGAATTTTCCTGCTCCTGTTGCTTTATTTCCAAGCCAACAACAACTGGGGTCTAATAGTGTTAGTAGTGGTGGTGGTGGTGGTAACAGTGGAATGAGCGAAGGGCATTTTAACATACTCGCTGGACTTAACCCTTATCGTCCTTCCGGTGTATCGGAGTCCCAGGCAAGTGGGTCCCATTCACATCACGGTTGTGGCGGCGGCGGCGATGATCGACATGATGCGGCAAGTCATCACTCATAGAGCAGCATCATCGTCATGGTCATCATGGGGTTTTCTCCAACTGTGTAGTTTGATTACTTGATGCATGTGTAACACACGTGAGGTTTGATTGTTCTTGATGAACTGGGGTTTTGTTTTCTTTTTTCTCTGATATTTTTTTCCCAAATTTTTGTGTGTGATAAATTACAAGGTTTTGAGGGAGGAAAGAAGAACAAAAAGAGTTTATTTATTTTTAACACTGGGGAATTGGCTGGTTCCGATCATGAAAATGCCTTATCTCAACTTGGGGATTCTACTTCTCTCCTTCTAAGCTTTTGATTGCTAGTACACCGATGTCCCATCGTCGTGGTTTGTGCAATTCTTTTATGGACAAAGCCTGTAATTTATATACCTTTAATCTTGTTGGTGAAAATGACTCTTTCTTATAAAAAACATAAATAAATAAAGAGACTCCCATTCCCTCCCTCTTCAGTCTCCAGTCCAGTCCATATATATTATTGGTGGGTATAGCATAGCATATGGTAAGTCTTCTAGTCCTAAGTAAGCGGCAATTCCTTTCACTCCTTTACCTTTTTAACTGGTAAAAAGTTTGTGTGGTGAAAAGGGAAGAGATAAAACAGTTTTGACTGGAACTGTTATATGTTCGGACTTACAAGAAAGTGAAGAAAAGGAGGTGCTTGCTTTTTTGATTTAAGAAAATTTCACTCCGTCAATGATTTAAGAAAATTTTACTCCGAGGAGGGGTTAACAGGACTGTGGGACCCATACCTTATCAGTTCCAGGTGTTGGCTCAGGTGGTGGGACCAAGATGCTGGTCATCGTCCAAACCGATGTACAGTGTCACTGACATACAGGTGGATCATTCCTCTCTTGCTTTTTCCTTTTCTTAAAGATGTCAATTAGGACACTTGATTTGATTCATATTTTATCAAATAATTCTCACACGCTTTTATCCATTTTTAATTTAATATACTATATAATATGTATAAGTTATTTAATGCTCGCTGGCACCAGGGAGATTGGTGGTGGGTGTTAATGAGCCTGCCGATAGAGATTGCCCCCACAGCCACTCATTCTTATTAGCTTGAGTTTGGACGACCGTTCCATTTTGAACCATTATTTGATTGGCACATTCAATGATTGGGTCTTAAGAGAGCCTTTGCACGACTCTCTTCCAACAAATTGTGACAGTCTCCTTCCAATCTCTTCCTGTTCGTTGGTTTCAATTACGTTTAAGTTCGCTAGTCCAGAGGTATACTCCACATTTAGAAAGGATCATCTAATACTGTATATCAATTTTCTAAAACTAAATACTATTAACGGCGTCGGATTAATTAATCCCTTTTGTACAAAGTATAAACTACATATTTAAATGCTTATTTTTCTACTCGAAAGAATCCAAAACGCTGCTTGTACTACCACCAGACAGACGACCTCCTGCTTGAAAAGTAAAATTAGATTGTACAAGGCCATATGCATACTCTCTTTAAGATGTACAAAACTATAAATATGAATTATCTTATAAACCATCTTTTAGAAACCATTCATCTAGGTTTTTGCTTAGCTTTAGGCCATATTTATTTTTATTTCGGTTGGTCAAATTGATTGATTTATGCCTTTTATTTCTGTATTTATGATATGATGTTGTGCATAATTGACGTTCTAAACTAAATTAAATTGGGGTTTGTTTATTGGAGTTAATCAATGCGGAAAATGGAATTGTTCCTGTCTCTCCCACGCAATGCGAGTAGCCATTTCATATCTATTCTTAGTAACGATGTATGTTTAAGGCACATTCACTTGTCACGGCGAATTTTCTAGACTTTGCCTTTGCTAGGTCAAAATGGCAGCCCAAGCCATGTAGCAGATGGTTGAATCATAAGCTTATTGAATGTTAGGACTCAGGATGGTTAAAGTGAGAGCTAGTTATAGCATCGATTTTGTAGGAAAACAATAACATAACTCTCTAAAAGATCAACTAAATATAAAGACAAGAAAAAAAAACTCTTCAACTTCCACCAGTAAAATAATATAAGAATAAGAAACTTAAAGATGAAACAAAAGCCAATATTTACGTGAAGATTCCTCTAGTGCAAAGCCGGCTCTGGGCAGGAGCAAGCAGGGCACCTGCCCAGGGCCCACCATTAAAAGGGGCCTCTCGCCTCAATCTCCACATTGCCTTATTAGCTGGCCTTTTCTTCTTTTTTCTTGTCATTAAAAAGCAAGTGTTTGCTTTTATTTTTTACACGTGTTTGATTGATGTACGAGTATGAGAGAAATGAGGGTGTATAATCGTTGATTCGACCAGAAGAGGGCCCATCATAAAAAGGGGCAGTTTAGCTTAAGTAGAGAACGTTAGTGACTATTGAGTAACGTAGCAAATTCCAACAACGTTGGGGTATTGAATGTAGAGAACGTTGGTGAGTTTTGAGTAAAGTAGCAAATTCCAACAATTGTAATAAAGGCCATATTTATCAGGTTAACGTTAACTTTGCAAGTTAAAGTTTTGAAGTATTTAGCTTATATTTTTACCTTTTAATTTTTAATTTTTATCAATATATATATTTAAGATACTCTAACTAAAAAATTAGCAGCAAAAAATTTCACAATTATATCTTCTAAGTTCTGAGTATAATTTAAAGGTAAAGTTTCTTATTTTTTTTAATATATTTTTAACTTATTAAATATTTGAATATGTTATAATTAATTTGTAATTTGTCATTAATGTGGACATTATATT